>PVJD01002139.1:0-218282 GCA_004026545.1 Mormoops blainvillei | reverse complement strand
CTTTTTCTAATCAGCCTAATACTTTTTTGGTAGTCTGTTTTTCCTGAAAAATCCTTTCCCATATAGCATCATTTTTTTAAACTTATTAAGTTTATTTCGTATTCCATATCTAATAATTTGAATATCTGAAGTCTGCAGGTCTAGTTTTATTGCTTGTTGTTTCTTCTAGTTCTCACTTATAGTAGCTTACGTTCTTTTACGTTTAGAAATTTTGTATTGTGAGCATGTATTTGTTGGAATGCATCTATGTGGCTTCTTTAAGTACTCAGGTAAGGGTGTGCTTTTTCTGTGAATATTTGGGATGTGTGTGCGTAGAAATATGTGTATGTTTCTGTTTCTGTTATACACTGGGGGGAACAACAGTCCCATTAACTTTAAATTACAATTCTCAGATTATAGTTATTTCAGTCCACAGTTGTCATAGTGGCACAGATTATAAAGTTTTTATATTTTTCTTTGTGCGTTTTTAAATATCACTAATAGTAAAGACAGTTTACTGTCTGATTCTATGGCCTGCTATTTTGGGTTTTGTTTTGTTTTTTTCATAGTTTGCCTAATCTCTGAATATAACCATTCTCAGACCCTAACTGTGTATAGGGTATTTTCCTGTCTGGACAGAATATATTCCCATCTCTAAATCAGTCATCTTTTTCTTTCTAACTTTTTTCTTCTTTCCTTTCATCTTTGTTTTCTCCCTTCTCTTATTTCTTTGCTTTTTTCCTTCCTCTTTCCTTCTGTCTTAGTCCATTTGGGATGCTGCAACCAACTACCATAAACTGTGTGGCTTATAAAGAACAAACATTTCTCCCAGTTTTGGAAGCTGGGAATCAAAGATCATGGAACCAGCAGATTCAGTGTGGTGGCTGATGAGGGCCTACTTCCTGGTTCATAGACAGCACCTTCTTGCTGTGTCCTCACATGGTGGAAAGGGGCAAAGGAGCTCTCTTGGGCCTCTTTTATAAGAGCGCTAGTCCCATTCATGAAGGCACTGCTCTCATGACATAATCACGTCTCAAAGCCCCCACCTTCTCCTAATACCATAACCTTGGGGATTAGGATTTCAACATACAAATTTTTCAGACCATAGCTTGCCCTTCCCTCCCTCCCTCCCTCCTTTCCTCCCTCTCTCCTTCCTTCCATCGTAAATGCCATGGAGTGCCTTACATAGGACCATGCTTTGGCTCAGCCAAAACATGATTAGGAATTCTTGACCCAAACTGCAAAGTTTAAGGAAGTTCTACTAATAACAAACTCTAAATTTAGGCTAAAAATTTATCAGACTTACAGGACACAGTACATTTGGGACATCATTTTGCCTGTACCATTCATTTTGAAGTTCCTCTGAACTGAGTCTTTTTCCTCTTTGAAGGAAGGTCTACATCTACCTTACACTCTGGTAAGAAGTCCTAAAGCTCGTAGAGTCGTCAAAGACACTAAGAAGACTGACTGGACAATTTTCCTACATATCAAAACATTTCTTAGCCATCACATGACTCAGACATATTTGGACACCTTCCCCTATCAGCCTTTCCTTAGCCTGCATACACAAGTTCTGATTTTGTATTTGCTTTGCATTTCTTGCTATTAAAATCCATTCTGAGTTTTATGGCTACCTTAAATTTATTTTAAATATCCTATTATATTTTTCTGGTATTAAAGATTTCTACTAGTTTTGCATGTTCTGAAATTTTACTTTTAATTATATTATCGAAGTCATTAATTAAATAATTAAATACCGGCTCCTGAACAGACACACATGCAGGAATGTGTGTGCCAGAAAAGTCACTGATATCTTCGCTATCTTTTCTTGTTAATTGCATATCATATATTTACTTAAGGCAAGGTATGACAGTAGTCGCTGTGAGAATAATGCCCGTTCTGTCAGAAATGATATAAAAGACCCTTTAAAATAATTGCAGAACTTCAGTTATATATTCTAGCATAACTTATCCTTTGGAGCCAAATAAAAAGTGGGAAAGCTTTCTGTAGGAGAGGACTATTAAACTGTTATCTTCTAACTAACTTTTTATTTTAAAAAGTCATATATTACCCCAATAGATAAATACACATTCTTATTTTAAAATATAGGAACACAAAAAGAAGAAAATAAAAAATATTTTAATACCACTACTCAGAGAGAATCAGTATATAGGAGTATTTTTACCTCTTTTCTATATGCAGAAAATACATTTTTTATAGAGAATCATGTCACGAAAGTTTATAAAACTAATTTTATCCCTTCATAATTTGTAAATATTTTTTCTGATGTCATCAATATTTGTATATGTGTGCGGGCATGCACTCGTGTGTGTGACAGATGGGGATAAGTGTCTGGAAACAGGAAAGAGGCGCAGCTCCCCAAAGCAAATCATTCCTGTCACCCTCCTAAAAATAGTATAGTAAGCCTTATTTTCTAGTTTGACAGATTTAAATAATCCCTTTGTTTATCATATACTAACCTTCTGATACAATTTAAAAATACATCCATGTTCAAAATATTTAGATAATATTTGCAGAGTATTTCATCTAGCAACCATTTATCGAGGCACTGCCAAACCTGTATAAAAGAAAACCATCTGTATTAGGTCTGTATTCAACTCATTTCACTTATTTAACTTATAACTGTTAGTTAAAGCATATTTAGCTACAAAAGAGGGTAATGAGCAGATTCTGTCATACTGTTACATTTCTGATAATAAATATGTCTGTGTTTATATAAGTGATTCCTGCTACATAATACTATATTATTAACATATTTAAAGATTTTATTAAAATATGGGCAATAGGTAGTGCTTTCGAGTTAACAATACACTAAAATTTAGATTGTTGAAATAATTCTCAGATGCATTATAATTTTTAGTGGCATCGAACTTTTAATAATTAACACATATGGAAATAAAATTTCTCTCGGTATCAGCTACTCACTCCTAAGTCTATCATGCAGCATTTTCTTCCCACAATAAGCGAAAGAACCTGTGAAATCTTCTTGATAAATCCTGACAGAAACTTACATTTAATTATTTTTGAGGCTCTATAAACTCGGTAAGTTTATAGACTCTATAATCTCCTAAGCATATAGTTCTGCATTTTCATATGAAAATTAGACCACACTTCTTAATATTGACATTACCTCCTTCAGACCAGTCAATGCTGAGGTAAAAGCTAGTGTTCTGTCCTTGTAATAGATTAGAAAGTACCTTATGTATTCACAGCAGACACACCTATCAAACCCCTGAGTAGCTTTGAGTAGTTTGACTTAAACTGGCTTATTTTGTTTGACAAGTTTTGGATCCATTTAAATTTTGTTTCAATAAAGTATGGATACGGTCATTTTATTCTTTGATGCACTAACACAGTATATGCTAGCCAGCAATAATTCATTTTTAAATGAACCATGAATATTATTGGTTGCTACAAAATTCCCCAGATAGTTTACAAATGAATTTACTTCACATAAGGTGTGAATAAAATTTTATTTCACACTTTCTTAGAAGTTATGGATGTTTCAGTAGAAGGGCATGGGAGAGGGGGTGAAGAATATGATTCCTTTTGACAAAGCCACAGTGTACTTAGAAATATTGGTTATATACTATTACACCTTTGAAAATACTCTGGGTTTACCAGCAGTGTAATATAATACTGTTGTGTGCAGCAGGGAACAAAAAGGTAAGCTAATGTGTTTTCTTTTCAAGGTTGGCTAGAAGAGATTCAAAGTGTATAAATTATCATTCTTTGTGACTATTCTCTAGATTTCAGTTGTGCTTCTTAAAACTTCTACAGGTACTTAAAACAGATGCTGAGGAACTTGTCTCCAGAAGCTACTGGGATACACTGAGACGTAACACAAGCCAAGCACTCTTTTCAGACCTCGCAGAGGTATAATTAAACCTCAACCAGGTTGTTGTACTGTTTGCCAGTTTGTTAATCTTGTCCTCACTTCATTTTAGAGTCATAACGATGGAACCAAAAATATGTCTTATAGCTTTTCTTTTCTCCAGTAAAGCAAGAGTTTTTATCTATAAATTGTCTACTTGAATATGTTAGCTGTGCTGGCAGAGGCTGCAAGGTCACCTAAAATGGTCTATGTTAAATCAGCTTGTTTGTTGTAGAAAACATGATGTTAATGTTTTTAAGTTAATTAAAAGGGAATGTTATTTTTTACTTAAGGATCACTTTCAGAAATTTTGAAAATATTATTTTATAGCTTTACAGATTCTTCTAACCTTTAACTTGCAATTTTACTTGAAATGCTGAAACTTTTAACTTGGTAAAAGATAGCTAATGCTTTAGAGCTATGGCAGATTTAAACAATTAATTTTCCTAATATTAATAGAGTAGCTTACCAAGGGTGGGGTGTGGAGCAGGTGCAGTAGGAGCTGTCAGTCAAGGAAGGGAAGAATATTTCACCTTGACATTGTTTAGGATTGCCAGTGCACGGAAAATAAAAAGCAGACTGATGGTTATCTGTGCTGCTTTTGAGTTTTATAAAGACACACACCTTACTGCTGTGCTCAGAATGCACCCACCAGCCCACTCTGATCATGCTGCTCCCAGTAGGGCTTTGTCATTTTAAATGTAGGCTATGTCTTATAGCTTAAATCCTATTGTGTATTTTCTATTAAGAATTTTTAAGAACTTTTTCAGAGATGGATAGCAGTCTTACCACAAAAGGAAATAAAACATTTCAGTAAATAGTAAAAGATATATACAAGATCTGTCCAGAAGGTATGCAGCCATGCATTGTGAAAAATAGAAACATTTATTGAAGATACAAGATACGAGAAAGATAGTACATAGGAAAATGACGCCTCAGCTCCCTTGAAAGTGGGCACCTTGGGACCTCACACAGTTCTCCCAGTCACCATCAGCTGCCTTGTTGTACTTTCCTGAATCTCATCGATGGCCTGAAATCTCTTCCCTTTCAAAGGCGATTTTAGTTTTGGGGAAAGCCAGAAGTTACAGGGCGCCAAATCTGGACTATGGGGAGACTGAGTCACCTGGGCGATTTGATGTTTTGCCAAAAAACTTCACGAGACATGACATATGAGTAGGTGTGTTGTCATGATGAAGCTGCCAATCACCAGCTTCCCATAGCTATTGCCTCCTGAATCATCCCAATAGTTTCCATGAAGGAATGTTCAAGCTTAATATAAAACTTGATATAGATTCATTGCTCTACTCACTCATTTTGAATGCAAGGGCCACACAGTACACATGCTCCCTCAACGACACCCACCGCCCCCACTGACTAGTACAGTGAAGCCGTATTGTTTATGCATGTGCATTCCAGTCCCCTTTCCTTGGCTGCCAGGGTACATCAGTGTCACACTAATCATCCTTGTTATATTAACAATGGCTGGACTTTTTCTGGACAGATCTCATGTTCTTATTAGCTTTTTCTTGTTAGAGTTGGTTTCTGATTTCATTTTTAAAGTTTGACATTTAAAAGTTACACCTAAAAATACCTAGAGAAGTAAACTAAATCCGGTGTGATTTCTGTCATTTATATGTGCAGTGTTAGTTGATACCTTTAGGGCAAACACTTAGAAATGTTCATTCTTTGTCAGTTGTGCTCAATTAAAAAAATCCCGAAATAAAGCATTTTTCCCTCTCTCTAATCTGCCTTTGATATATCAATATGATGTAATTATAATGAGCAATTAATCTTTTAAGATTACCTTTTAAATTTGAACTGTTTTTAGTCATGCAGTGGTAACAGATGTTTCATTTACAGATATTTTAGAAGCCCTTCTGGAATCCTTTGCGCAGGCACAAAGTAAAGACACTACTATGGGCCTTTACTTTTCGGTGCCCAAAACTAAGAGCAGCTCGGGACGCCAGCCCTCGAGTCCCTACATGCCACTGTGGCCTAGCGTCCAGTCATGTCATCGCTGTCTCTCCCTGTACTAGGCTGCCCATGTCAGCCTCCAGTCTATCCTTAATCTCATTTACCCCTGCTAGCAATTCTCACAATTAGACGCAATCTGTTCATTAGAAGTTAAGTTTAATTTAAATCCTGGGAGGTTTAAAATCAGAAGACCAGTCAGCTCTTACATATACTTAGAGATTATAAATAATTATAAGCTCTTTTGAAGATGCTTCACACTCTGTCAGAGGCATGCTGGAGCTGGCTTTCTTGGCTTCCCACAGCTAATCCTGTACATCTCTTCCCAACTCACCGTTCTGTTAAATCCCATTGGTACCTGGAAAGTGCCCATGATAGGAGTATTAGTACCACAGAAATTGGCAAACACTACACATCAGCCTTTTTCCCCTGGAGAGCTGGTTTACTAGCACACTGTTGGCTAGTCAATCTGCACTATAATCATCCGCTGCTAAATTAATTAATGAATTGAATTGATTCAAACATCATGATAGTAAATCTGATGGAGAAGATAAAGCAGAAAAGAAAAACAAGAAAAGAAAAAGCAAACAAACTTGTATTCCAAAGAAAATTTTTTGGGAATTATCTTTGTTACCACCACCACACCCACCCCCCACCCCCCAACATTAGAGAGGATAATTGAGAATTAAGTATAGTTATGTTACAACTCACTAACTCCTCACAGGTTATGACTGATGTCAGTGTAATATTGAATTGTATCAGTATTTCAGGATTCAAATTGGTTCAGAAAGAAAGCTTAAAACTCTATTTGTATTTTGTTGTTACTTATATAGTTAAAAATATAAATATTGAGATAAACATTTTTCTTCAAATATTGTAGGTAAATTTGAGATCATACTCTTATCCCAGAGCTGTTTCTAACAATAGATGTTTTTCAATTAAGGCGAAACCATACTATAATGAAAATTTGAATATGCCACAGCCAGCACCATTTTCTAACCAAAATAATGGATAATAAATTTTTAGTATAATATAAGCTTCCCTCAAACAATTGTTCAATACAGTCTTAGTACTAAAATTATAAAATCTATCTTGAGTTTTATAGGTAAAATTAAAATTTTTTGTTTGCTTTAAACTTTGCTTATACTTAATAAATTTCAGTAAGTTATTCAGAACTTTGCCAACAAATCAAGAGTGTGATGATTTCTTCCAAGCCCTTGAATAGAGCTTGATAAGATTATTACATTGTAATCAATAAAAAATATGTTGAAAGAATATCCTCAAAACCCTTTAATAGTTTGACAGATTTTTATTTCATGCAGATTTACTAATTTGTTTATTGCATATTTTTGGTGAACTCATTTACAGTGAATTTAAATCAAAACAAAGTTAGATAATGGCCTTTTGGGTAAATGACCCATGGGTTCTTTTGTGGCAGTTTTTTGCTTTGTTATGAAAACACCTGAATTCATTTTATTTTAACAATGAGTACAAGAATCAAAGGGATAAAGTTTCTATTTTTGTCTCAACCCTCCTGTGATGTAAGTTACATAACACTGTTAGGATACCAAGGACTCTGGTGTAGTTTTCAGTGATTCCCAACAGTAAGCGCTCTGTTTCACTGAGGGGAGAGGGAGGAGTTTTCGCCATTTCCATTTTCTAATTTTTTTTTCCTCTAATGTCAAACTTTTACTTATGCTTCTGTGGGTCTGGATTATCTGGATAAGTGCAACCTAAGTCTAATAAGATTTTGATGATGAAAGACTGTAAATGAAGATCTGCTCTGCTCAGTGGGCATGAGAAAACCTGGCTGAATGAGGTCATTATTTAGACCTGTGTAAAACAAAGCCATCTTATTCCAGTGTGTTATGTCCTGAGGTAAAGGACATCACTAGAGAAGGCATTCATAATTATGTTATCTGAGTTTACTAACTTTTGGTGTTCCTGTAGCCTCATTTTAAGCCCTTTTTTTTTTTTCAGATCTATATAACATATATGTGTGGTTTCAATAACAAAAAAGTAAAAACGTACCATGTAAAAATCTTTTTTATTTTTTGGCAGAAAGCTTCAACATTATTATCTTTTCTATCTTGTATGGCCCTTTTTTAACTTCTTGAAATATATTGATTTGGCCAAAGTAATAATAGCTGACATTTACTGGGTGGGCATTTGCAACATGCCGGTTACAGTGCCAGATGATTTGTATGTGTTACCAAACACTCACAACAGTCCTTTAGAGCAGATACTGTTGTTATTCCTGAGGATAAGCATGTCCTCAAATTAACTTCCCCAGGCTCACTTAACTGATAATGAGAAAAGTCAGGACTCAAAACCAGAATTCTGACTCTTGAGCTCATCATATTTGTTCACCACCGTACTGCTTATTTGTGAAATAAGCAACTTTTTCTAAAACACCATCCCTCCTCTTACACATTTTGTCCCCTCCCCCACATTCCGCTCCTTTAGCTCGCAGGTGGATACCCCAGTTCCTCATACTGACTTCTGATTGGCTGTAGCCCTCCCTCTTGTGCTCCATGTAGGCATGCCTTCTCAAATATTTCCTTCCCCTACTCATTTAAACTGCCCCATGGCTAATAAACTTATCAGACTTGATTGTATACAATCACAAAAGAATGTCTCTAATTAACATATGATCTCTCCCCCCACCCCACCAAGGTCTTACGCTTTTTTCAAAGCATCTTATGACTGCCAGTAAGAATGTTTGTATATTTCTTTTACACTCATATTCTTACTTTATTCTCAAAATTGTTCTTATACATAGAGTTATTCCTGTTTCACAGACAAGATAGCTAAAGGTCAAAAAGTCATTGAACCCAGGTCGTCCCATTTTAAATCCTACTGTTTCTATTAAAGCAACCTGCCTCCTCAACCTGACGCTACTGGGGGAGGCAGTAGTGCCTTTTGAGCACTATTGGAAATTACCCTTGTCCACTGTCATATAAGGAGCCCTGAAAGGCTGGTACCACCAATATTCATCAGTGTCCATAGTAAGCTTGTTCAGGAAGGTATATTTAAAACGTGGTACGTGACAGCTGGTTTCCTGGCTCTGTTGTTTTCCCCCTAGCAAACAGATCTTCAAATAAGTTGCTTATGTTACAGGCAACTTCTTGGTTATTGCAACTTCTGAGAACACTTGAGACTTGTCAACACACCGGACTGAGAAACAGTAGAGATCTTCTTCTCAGTCTAAACCATTTATAAGGAGGTTATACACCAGAGATTATTTTTTAAAACTTAAACTGAATTACTTCAATATAACCAGACTAGATGATTACTAAGAATTTTAATAATTTTAGATAATTTAAAGCAGAAGATATCATACATGTGGGCATTTTTAAGAGCAATATGAGTAATCAACGTAGCAGAGAGATCACTTTAGAAAAAGTGTCACGGATTAAAAGAGGGCATGTTGGAGGGGAAACGTCCAACCATACTCATCATTAAAAGAGAATAATATTTGGTTTAGGGAGAAATTAAATAAAGATCCTACGAGTGTTATGAAAGATGAAATAGCTATCTTCATTGAAGATTGGAAAGAGGACTATGAGGAATCCAAAGATACCATGTGATTTCACTCATAAGTGGAATCTAATGAACACAATAAATAAGCAAAACAGAGACAGACTCATAGGTAGAGGGCAGGATGACAGCTGGGGTGGGGGAGCTTGGGGGTGGGGGTATCCAGTGAAAAGGGAAAAGGCCTCAGGGACATGGTCAACAGTGCGGGGAATGGGGGGCCCAGAGGGAGGTATAAGGAGATTAAATGGTAATGGAAAAAATACAATAAACAATAGGTTTTTTAGATGTTAAAAGAAAATACCAAAGTTTAGAGTGTGGAAAAGGAGAAAACAACTGGTTGTAGGGAAGTGTATGCTTTCATTTCTTATGGGTTTTTTGTTTGTTTGTTTGTTTGTTTTTTAATGGAGTCCTTATTGTCAGAATTCTGGTTAAGAAGTAATATATTTTATATATGCCCCTTTTAATAGAGAAGGTGGTAGTTATTATTTGACCTCTTAATTTTCTTATATTTCCAGGATAATATATGAGAGAGGTACAATTATGTGAAATTTATCACTTTTTAAATCTGGATTTGTAAGATAGGTATGAGTGGATGCTCAAATAAAGAAGTGAGGGAACAAAAGGAAGGAAGGGAGCAGAAGGGGAGGGAGGGCGGTAGGCAGAGAAAAGAAAGGAAAGACCTATAAAGCTTCATAAAAGGAAATAATGAAGTTTTTCCATAGGTCACTGAACTTTCTAAGGACTATGATTAAGCTATTTTAAGAATACACGTGTTGGAACTTAGTTTATCAGGTTGAGCAGGAAAGGAAAAACCCTCTGGAATTTTTCAAAACATAATGTAAGACATTTTTTGAAACCAATTATAGATGATGTAAATTCCAAAGTAATATTACTGTGGTTTCTCTTTCAAAATATAGTATCTTCTACCTAATGTACCATAAATATGGAAAATGATAAAAATGTATCATGGTTAAAGGAAGTGATTTTGTAAAGCTTGAGACCATTCTTTTGTCTTCCCCATATGTTCAATAAATCTGAAGAATTCACCTCTTTTGAACATCCTAAAAAAAGGATTTTTCAAGTTGAATAAGAAAATCTGTACTATAAATTACTTAAGTAAAAATAAAATAGATGATTACTAAAGGTGTTCAACTATTTTAGATAATTTAAAATATAGGTACCCTATATGCATAATTTAGGGTAGTAAAACTTCCTAAAATACATAATCATATTTTTTAAAATGTTTAAGGATAAAAATAGATTTTATTCATATTTCTAATTTCAAACTTCGTTTTAACTGTAACGGCACTTATTAATACAACCTTATGCTTTTCATTCTAATATTAGTATATTTGTATTTTGGATATTTATATGTTGATAAAATTCCTTGAGGGATATTGAGTATCCCTATTCTGTTTGTTTATTGAAGCTAATTTTTAAATTGTAATTCTTTTTAAGCGTGCTGATGACATTACGAGTTTAGTAACAGATACTACACTTCTTGTACACTTTTTTGGAAAAAAAGGAAAAGCTGAGCTCAACTTTGAAGATTTTTATAGGTGAGCTTAATTTTTATCTTTGCATTGAAGAAACTGTTAACACGCTAAAGTCAGAAAGGTCTTTAGAATCATCTAGTGCAGCGACACCCCTGCTGTTTCCACCTACCTCAACAAATGTCTGCTTCTAGCTGTCCCTGTAGACCAGTGGCTTTATTGGTAAGTATCGTAGGAAGTTACTGAATGGTAAAAAGAATGTCTGAGTATCTGGATTGTTACTTCCTGTGCATTCAGAAGTACCGCAGCAAACACTGGGCACTACACGTCAGCTGCTTTAAACCCTGTCGCTGCCCTGCTGTGCCCTTTTGACGGATGAAGACGCCAGAGCCCCGAAAGGCTGAGTGCTGTCTGTTTTCTTCACTCTTCATTTATATCGTTCATTCTTAATGTATTTTTGTCATAGGTTCATGGATAACCTTCAAACAGAAGTTCTAGAAATAGAATTCCTTTCCTACTCTAACGGGATGAATACTATCAGTGAAGAAGATTTTGCTCATATTCTTTTACGATATACAAATGTGGAAAATACATCAGTATTTTTGGAAAATGTGCACTACAGTATACCTGAAGAAAAGGTATCTAATCCCCCATATTTATTTTGTTACATATATTATTATCTTGTTATTATATAGGTTTATAAAATATGTTGTCTTTTGTTAGTTCTTTTGGTCATCTGTGGATTAATAGATACTTTGGATACATTTCATTTTTTCCTGTGTGCCCTCAGTGTTCTGGCTAAATTTTAAAAATTCATTAATTTAAAATTCTGGGTAGATAACTCATATTTTTCTCAGGTATGCTAAAAACCACTAAGGCTGTTAACAGTTGTTTTATTCAAATTACAAATATCATTTTTCAAGAGAATTCTGCTGAGTTATGTGCTTTGACTACTACATAAACATCCCCTCCCATAAAGCAGTTTCTATTGACATCACTTCAGTCACACTTTACTCATTTCTATAATATTCTTAGTAAAAGGTCATTTGAAGATGGCCATTGATGAGTGAGGGATCTTATCAGCAGTTGAAGTGAGGTTTTTCAAAGAGTTTGGATGGCATGAATGGTTAAGAACCTGGAACAACTGATTGTCTGTTTGTTTAGTAGCAAGTGTTTTGTCAGCAGTTCTGAGCAGTTGTACATTATCTAGTGGTCTTTGAATGCATCATTGCAACCAAATAGAACTGGTGTTACAAGTACGCCTTCAAGCATGGGATGTTTGGGATATATTGCCTTCTATTTGTGTTTGTAGAAGGATCAAGTTAATCTCTCCAAGAAAAACTTGCAAATAGTCTGACTTTGTTTAAAATGGATACACGGTGACAGTGCTAACAATTCTCCATGTCCCCTAAGGAATGAGAAAAAAGGACTTGATGCATTTGGCCTTTAGTTTCACATAATCGCTTAATTAGGAGTCTTTTATCTGTTTTACATGTTAAACTGAATTTTTCTGATTCATAGTCACTTCCCTAAAAATAAATATTAGAAATTGAACTGTGTCAAACTACTAGGGTGTTCTTAAGGCCTTAAAGAATCTTCCTTTTTTATTCTTTCATCTTATGGAAACTTACAGAAATCTATAACTCAAAAAGTTTAATTCCACGGTGAAGAATGTATGAGACCTCTTCGTATTGTTTTTGGAACTATTTTTCACATTTAAAATTATTTCAAAATAACACTTTTAAGTTAAATTCAGCTTCTGAAAACTAATTGAAAGGTGTATCATAAGCACTACAAATCATTACTGTTAGAAAAGGGAGATATTGGCAAATAACCAGCATTGATCCTCATTGATTTTTTTGTTTGATTTGGTACTATCTCATTAATCCTTAGAACATCTTCCAGATGTTGACATCTGTCTTTTAGAAAAGGGGAAGCCGAGGCTCTCAGGTACTTAGGATCTGCCCAAAGATTAAAATCCAAGATCCTAAGCCAATGATACTGCTATGACACCCTACTTATGTCTTTCTCTTCCCTTCCCTTTACTTCTCATGCCTTCCTCTCCCCCCCCCAAAAAAAAAATGTCAACTACTATTTGAATAGCACTTTACATTTCTAAAATACTTTAATTTCCATTTATTTATCCAGGAGATACTAAGCACCTTATTCTAGCCACTGGATATCAAGTGACTAGATAAACAATATCCTTCTCTCGTGGAAATACTTAGTGCAGAAACACAGTAAACAAGTGAGCAAAAAATAAATAACTGACCTATTTTCAGATAAGATAAATATTATGAAGAGGACCAAAAGTCATGGAGAGTGGGAATGAAAATGTACCGTTACAGAAAGCTTTTCTGAAGAGGAAGCTTTTCTGAAGAGGTCGCCTTTGAGGAAAGGCCGAGAGAGAACCTGCGCAAAGGCCCCGGTGAACAGCATTGCAGACAGGAAGCAGCAAAGACCACAGTTTGCCAACCGTGCCTTAGAGCATGGGCATGATGTTCATTCGTTCAGCAAGCATTTCTTCAGCAAGTATTTGCTGTCTACTGTGACACTCAAATGTGATCTGACTGGCCTGCCAGTCATGATCTGATTTGTATTTCGAAAGATTGTCTTGGCTAGTGCAGAATTTTAGTTGGCCCAGATAGACAAATTAGGATGTTACAGTAGGGCAGAAAAGGGATGCACAGCTTGGACTAGCATCAAAGCAGAGAAAAGTCATCGTGTGTGGGATCATTTAAAAAGTAGAGCTGATAGAACTTGTTGCTAGATTAGTCTTCAAAGTGAAGGAAAAAGGAGGAATCCAGAATTCCTAGGTCTTGGCCTTGAACTGTAAGGTGACACCGTGGTGCCGTTGACTGAGCTAAGAAGACTGCAAGTTTGGGGTTAGGAAAGAATCAGTAGTTTTCTTTTGGACAAATTAAGTTTGAGATTCCAATGAGATGTCAAAGGGAAGAAATTATGCAGGCAGTTGGATATTTGACTGTAGCATTCTTGGGTGTGACCAGGACTACTTTGGGTAATCTTTAGTGAATAGACTTCCAAAGTCTGTCTCCAACTTAAAGTCCTTCCCTGAATTTTTTAAAAAATATTTATTTATTTTTTAGAGAGAGGCATCTATTGGTTGCCTGTCTGGTGTGTGGGGACTGAATCTGCAGCCGAGGCATGTGTCCTGACCAGGAATTGAACCAGCGACCTTTCGCTTTGCAGAACGACACCTAACCAAGTCACACTGGTCAGGGTACTTCTCTGATTTTCAGACTTTTACATCATACTGCCTAGTCGGCATCCTCTTGCTACACACATCATCTAACCTGTTTCTCTTTATAGAAGTGCCATCTTCCTAGTTGTTGTGGCCAAAATTTTCCGAGTCCTTCCTCTCACATTCTACGTAGAGTCCATCCACAAATCCCCTTGACTCTGCCTCTATCAGAATTTGACCACTTCTTGCCATCTCCACTGCTAACACCCGTGCCACCATTCCCTCTTGCCTGGATTATTGTAGTTGCCACCTAAATCATCTCCCTGCTTCCAACTTTGCCTCTCTACAATCTCTTCTCCATTTAGCATTTAAGAAAATTCTTTATGCCACAATTTATAGTAATTTCCATTTCCCTCCAAGTTAAAAGCCAAAATTTTTAGTGGCCTACAGGCCTGCATGAGCTGATCCCGTATTACCTTCGACCTCGTTTCCCATCATTCCCCCCCTTGCTCACTCTACGGCAGCCGCCGACCACCTCGCTGTCTCTCGGTATCCAGCAATCTTATCCATCAGGGCTTCTCTTTGTGCTCTTTTCTCTGCCCGTCCACGTGGGTGTGTTATTTCTCAGGGTTGTCTACCCTTCCAATCTAATATATAAATAATCACCGATTATATAAACAATATAGAACCTATGATACAGGTAATACCTGTTGTATAAATTATAATCTTCTCCCTTGGAATTTCCTAACCCTTCTTCCCTCAATCTATTTTTATTTCCTTAGCATTATCATCTTCTAACATACTATGTAATTTGTTCATTTTTATTTTTCATTGTTTATATCTGGATAAATAAAATATACTTATTTTTATTATTTTTTTTTTGTCTATCTTCCCCAGCTAGAATGTAAGCTCCAGAAAGACTGGTATTTTTATCTTTTTTATTTTATACCCCCAGTACCTAGAACCCCTATTGAATGAATTAATGGATATTATGTAGAAATGTAGAACTTAAAGCATTTCTATTTTTGTGAATTTTACCTGCAGGTGATTCATTGTATGAAATGACAGATATACCAGGTTATTTATTTTAGAGATCTTTGTAATAGCAAAATATTGGAAACCTAAATATCTTTCACTAAGTCACTGGTTAAATAAATTGATGTATCTATAGAATGGAAAATAGAGCAGCTGAAAACAGACCAAGAAAATGCCTTTTTTAAATTAATTTTTAAATGATTAATTTTTAAATTTATTGGGGTGACATTGGTTAATAAAATTATAGAGGTTTCAGGGGTACAGTTCTACAACATATCATCTGTATATTGTGTGTTCACCACCCCAGGCAAGTCTCCTTCCATCGCCATTTGTCCCCTCCTTACCCTCTCCTACCTTCTCTTGTCCCCTTTCCCTCCGGTAATCACCGTATGGCTCTCTGTGGTTTTTTTGTTTTGTTTTTGCTTAATCCCTTCACCTGTTTTGCCCATCCCCCAACCCCTCCCATCTGACAGTTGTCAGTCTGTTCTCTGTCTCTTTTTATTTGTTAGTTTATTTTGTTCATTAGATTCCACATATAAGTGAAATCATATGGTATTTGTCTTACTCTGACTGGCTTATTTCACTTAGCATCATGCTCTCCAGGTCCATCCATGCTTCTTTATGTACTAATACAGGATGGTCTCCAAGATACAGTAGATGAAAAAGAGCACCACTCAGACCAATGTATTGTAGTCCACTACCCCTTGTTTAAAAAGTAGCCTGTGCGAATCCTAGAAGGACCCACGGTACTAGAGACATGGGTTCGACCAAGGAGGGAAACACCGTGACTACATGACCAAGGGACAAAGGTGGGAGAGAGGGAGATTTTGTGTTTTATATTCCTGTGTGCCTTTTGAATTTTGAACAAGTGAATACATTGCCACATAGAATAAAAAAAAAAAAAATTAAATGCCATGAGGTCAGGTGAACTATTCTAGGAGAGACTGCAGATAGTGACTATAGATGAGAAGGAAAGGGCTTCAGAGAATAGCCACATAATGTAAATATGAACAAGAGAGTAATAAAAGGATTATTATTAAACTGTGAGGGAACTGATCTTCAGAAAGATTTAAGTGCCTTACCTTAGGTCATTCAACCAGTGAATTTTGGAGTTTCGCCCTAGCTAATGTGGCTTGGCTGGTTGGAACATCATCCCGCACACCAAAAGATTGCAGGTTTGATCCCTGGTCGAGGCACATGCCTAGGCTGTGGGTTCAGTCCCCAGTCAGGGTGCAGCCAGTCAATGTTTCTCCCTCACATCAATGTTTTTCTCTCTTTTGTCCCTCTCTCTCTCTCTTCCTTTCTTTCTAAAAAAAAAGAAAAAATGTCCTTGGGTGAGGAATAATAAATAAATAAATAAATAAAAAACAAGAAAAAAAGTGTTAATAAAACTTGTTTTTTAAAAAAAATTCAGTCTGAATTTTCTGTTTATTCCAAAATGAAACATTTCCCTCTACCTTTTAGAGCTGTTTACATTTTTTAAAGTAATTACGTAGTTGCCACGTAGTTCAGTTAGCTCTGTAACTTGAACAGTATAAATAGTGACGTACTTAATTTATGAGGGGAGTATGAATTTTGTGTTAAGAGCAAACATAGCTTATACACTCGAGGTGCTCATAAGACCATATTTTCTGAATGGTAGTTTTTACTTGGACGATAACGTGTTCTGATTATTTGTTTGGATTTTTCAAGTTAATCTTTTCCTCAATCTAGTCTTATTTTAGTTTAGTTTATTTTTATTAAGGAAAAATTTATGTAACATAAAATTAACCATTTTAAAGTGAACAGTTCTGTGGCATTTAATATATACACAAAATTGTATAACAACCATCTGTATCTATTTTCAAAATATCTTCATTACACCAAAGCAAACCCTATACCTGCTGTGGGTTCTTCCCCCAGCCGCAAGCCCCCAGTAACTCTCAGTCTGCTTTCTGTCTTGGTGGATTTGCCTCTTATGGTTATTTCATGTAACTAGAACCATGTAATATGTGACCTTTAAAGTTTGGTTTCTTTCATAATATTTTTTAGGTTCATTCATGTTGTAGCATGTATCAGTACTTTATTCCTTGTTCTAGCTGAATATCATTCCATTGTATTTATATACCACTGTTCGTTTATCCATTTTTCTGGCCATGGACATTTAAGCTTTAATCCACCCTTTGACTATTGTCAGATTCTTTATTTCTTCATATGACTTTGATTTACTTTCTGGTTTATTTTCAGCCTGAAGGACTCTCTTTAGCATTTAACAGGTCTACTAGTAATAAACTCCTTTAGCTGTTGTTATCTGAGAATGCCTTAATTTCTTCATTTTGAAGGATTGTTTTGGTACATAGAGAATTCTTGGTTGACAGATTTTTTTTTCTTTCAGCAATTCAAGTATCTTACTCACTTCTGGCCTCCATGGTTTCTGATGAGAAATCAGCTATTAGTCTTATTAGGGATCCTATTTATGTGAAGAGTCACTTTTCTCCTACTACTTTCAAGATTATCTCTTTGGATTTGACAGTTTGAGTATAATGTGTCATCACGTGGGTCTTTTTCATTTCTTGTATTTGGAGTTGAGCTTCTCGGATGTGTAGAATCACATATTTCATTAAATTGGTGAGGTTTTCAGCCATTATTTATTTAAATGTTCTTTCTGCCTCTTTCTCTCTTTTCTTCCCGGAAGTCCAATAATGAATATACTGGTATACTTAATGGTGTCCCTAGGACCCTTGGGCCCTGTTCACTTTTCTTCATTCCTTTTCCTTCTCTTCAGACCGAGTAATTTCGATGTCCTAATTTAAGTTCGTTGTTTCTTTCTTCTGCCAGCTCAAATCTGCTTTTGAATGTCTCTAGCCAGTTTTTCACTTCAGTTATTGTACTTTTCAGCTCCAGAATTTTTTTGGGGGGGGCTTCCTGTTTTACAATTTCTATTTCTTTATTTAGTTCATACATAGTTTCCCCGATTTCCTTTAGTTCTTTGTCCATGGCTTCCTTTAGCTATTTTGAGGATATTTAAAGCAATGTATTTAAAGTTTTTGTTTTTTAGTCCAGTCTGGGCTTCCTTGGAGAGTATTTCTATTGATTTATTTTTTCCTGTGAATTTTTCTTATTCTTTGTATGTATTGTAATTTTTGCTAGAAACTAAACATTTCGAATATTATAATGTAGTAACCTTGGAAATCAGATTCTCCCCTACAGTTGTTCATTTGTATTCTTTGTCACATGCAGTCACTAAAGATTCTGTTCTACTATCTTAATGGTTAGCCAGAGAACTGATAGAGATTTCCTTAAATGCGCAGAGGCAGAAAGAAAAAAATATAGTACTCTCCCTGAAAGTATTGACATTTTTGTTTACGCTGTGCTTAAAAATATTTCATCCTCCTGCTTTTCACTTTTGCCAGCATTAACATGACACCCTGAGACAGAGGCTATGGCAGCTGGTCACAGCATAAACCCATCAGAACCAGAGCAGTAACCAGTTTCCCTGGCAACACGTTTTCCACATCAGGGCAAAGCCCTTCTGGCTCAGTCTCCCTAACTGATTTCCTCTCTGGAAAACATGACAGGTGGGACTGGGTCACGAGCAGAATTCAGGTTTGGAGTAGTCAATCCTGAACATAAAGAAAGAGAAAGAACAAAAAATGTGAAGGGAAAAGACAGTGAGGATTTTCCTTGCAAATAAAGAGGGATTGTAAGTGAAGTGGAAATAATGTATACCAAGATTTGTTCTTATTATTTTGACAAGACATTGATAATAAATATTATTTTGATAGTAGTCACTTAACCAGTAGTTGGCTTATGTGAAAAGAGACTCGTCTGGCCTCTTCCCTGGCCTTCCAGTGCTGCCTAGTTAGCTCCCCGTCCCCCGGCACCTCCATGCAGGTCAGACGCTGGTAAGCCTGAACTCTTAGCCCTCTGCTCTTTTCGGTGTACTTTTTCTTTCAATCAGTAATTTTACTGAGGGGAACACATTAATTAAATGCAGCTCTTCATGGCCAAATTTGGATAATCTGAGATATTTCATGCTTAATTTAAATAACTTTCTGTTTAAGTCAAGTAATAGTAGTGACAATAATTGCAGTTTATGTAAATAAACTGTGATCCTACACAGGCCCTAAGTTGGGCCTCCGAGAACTGTACCTGTACAGTTACTGTGTTTCCTCTTGCTGTCCTGGTGTCATCACAGCAGGAACAAGTGAAAATACACTGCTGTTGGCTTATTTTGATTTTGCATTGTCATTATAAAGACATTAATGACCCTGATATAATGCTGAATTATATTTAAGGAGTACATCTACAGGGGACACTTTTTGTAGGTGTTTTTTTAAACCCTTTTTTTCTTCATCGTCATATTTACTTAGAGAGTTTAAACAATTCAGGCCTGAAATACAGTGTTCAAAACTGAAGATTTTTTTATCCATTTTTATTGTAGCAATTTTTTGGTACTTCTTGCTGATACGACAGTAGGTTAAAAATATTTTCACCTAATGTTGCTAACAGTAGCAACACTGCTTGATGGGAATAAATGTGAGTGAATTTTACATTCCTTTTGGAGAAAGGTTCAAAATGTGCCCTGGAAATGTTTACTTGCAAAATATATTGCACATGCTTAATCTATTTATTTCTAGTAATGTAGATAACTTATTTTAATAAATTTGGCAATACTAAAATGTATTTACTTATATTCTCACAATATAGGGCATCACATTTGATGAATTCAGGTCATTTTTCCAGTTTTTGAACAACCTAGAAGATTTTGCAATAGCCTTGAATATGTATAACTTTGCAAGTCGTTCTATAGGGCAAGGTAAGTAACAATCTTTCCAAAATTAGAAGCAAAAGATAATCCTACATTGTTCTAGGGACTTTCACAGCAAATTAATTAGATATATCATATTAGCCATTAACTTTCCTGAAAGTTTGTTGTGTACTTCAGTTGAAAATCTGTTTTCCCTAAGCAAAGTGTAGGGAAATGTGTTCAATTTTTGTATTAACAATACTATATGCAGATGACGTATTACAGAGTTATACACCTGAGACCTATGCAATTTTATTAACCAGTGTCACCCCAATAAATTCAATAAATAAAGACATAAAAATAAAATTTGTTAATGTCCTTCATTTCATATTACAGGGAAAAGCTAGTGACGTTTGTAAAAGTTCAAAGAGAGAAAGCCTCATGGCCACTTAGTGACACTGAAGGATGCGTGTCTACTTTTGGAAAAACCGGCTGGTCAGGCCTCAGGCGTGATGACGCTTATATTACCCACAACCCTTGCTAGCTTGGAAACCTGAATTTTATCAACAGAGTCCCCCCTTAGCTATGGACTTACATTAGCCACATTTTAAGAAACATATAAAATTGAATGTCAGTTTTGCTTAATTTACAAAGAAATACGACTGTCGTCGAACTCAATGTTTTTAACCTCAGGACCAGCTCTTTCCTTTCCTGTAACAAGTCAAGTCCTTTTTCTAAGTTTCTGTGGCTCTGACTACTTTCCCTGCTTCCCTCAGGGCAATATCCTTTTTAAATACTTATACAGTACGAGAACTTTCTGTTTGTGGCTTTAGGGTGATTTGACCTGTGTCAGCCATAGTCTAATAACTGACATTTTGCAAATGTAATCTAAGGGGACAACCTTGTTATTTTGTTTCCAACCTTGTTATTTTTGTTTCCAAGTTCTAGGGAGAAGCCCAACTGCAAAAATTAAATACTAATATTAATTATCTGTCTTCCAAAAGCATAGAGATTGAATCCCTCACATGGCTTCATTTATTCACTGAGGAAGAGAAACCTGAAAATTTGTCATTCTTTACCCTTTGTCTAGTCTAGATTTTCAAATAGGGCTACTTCTCAACTCAACCGATTTTAGTGTTTTAAAGCCAAAACCTTTGGGAACCCTGCCTTCCCAAACCAGTGTTTACACCATGATAAACCTACTAATTAACCACGAAAAGAAAAAAAGAGTCTACTTGCCTGGTTCAGAATGGACAGTTGTTCTTTTACTGTGTGGAAGTGGGAAATGGAAAAAATCAATTGTGTCCTCTTGCAGGTAGTAGGAATTTATCTATCTCTTTCTTTTCTGTTGTCACTACTAGCACCTTAATTCAGACCTGGTATTCCTGTCAGTACCCACTTTCCTCTCTGATGTTTCCTAGACGACTCACAGAATAATCTTTCTAAAACGCAGATGAACCTCTCTGCAACACACCTGCTATGGATAACTCTTCAGTTCCCAATTGCCTGTTGAAAAATGCCCAGGTTCCTCACCTCGGGCCCTGTATAGAGCTTCCCCGGCTCTAGTGTGTCCGGACTGCTCATTGTTTCCTGAGTGTGTTTCACCCACCTCCTGTTCCCCTGATGCCTTTGTTCATGCTGCCACATCTGTCATTTCTCTCATCTGCAAGCTTAAATCTTCCATCCTTCAGGGCTCAGCCCAAATACGGAATTGCAGCCTTTCCTAATCACTGCTGTGCTCTCTCGGTTCCCTATCCACACGACAGACAGAAGCAATCGCTCGTTTGCAAATTCTCATAACGCTTTGTTGGTAATTTTGTGTGGTCCTGTGTAATGGGTATTTGGTCAGGTGTCTCATCTCCCATTGGAACTGTAAGTTTCCGGAGAACTTACTCATCTTAATAACCTCTAAAGTATCTCTTGCTGATAGTAGGTGTTCATTAAACATTCATTGAATATGATTGCATTATTAAACTAAGATAGAATTATTCTTGGCCCTTTAAATTAAAACTGCAAATTATATTTGTTCACTAAAAGATAACATAATTAATGAAAAGTCATGTTACATAAGATCCTGACCCATATTTATAAAAAAGCTTATAACCTTTCTAGTAATTAAGACATATTATAGAAATAATGTTAATGATTTACTCCTTCTCTGTAATGTTTCTGTAGATGAATTTAAACGTGCCGTCTATGTAGCTACTGGCCTCAAACTTTCACCACATTTAGTAAACACAGTCTTCAAGATTTTTGACGTTGACAAAGATGATCAATTAAGTTATAAAGAATTTATTGGAATTATGAAAGACAGACTCCATAGAGGATTCCGGGTAAATCTATAAATTTCAAGTTTATTGATACTATTGTTTTAAACTGACAGAAAATATCCATCTCAGTTTCAGAAACAATTTATATAAATTTTTAAAGATATAAACATGAAGTGTTATATTTGGAAAGAAAAATATAAGGCCCTACGTACATTCAAAAATAAGTTGAGGTGATAAAAGGTAATACTTTTTTTTAAATATAAAATCAATTTGAAGTTTAATAACATTTTCATATTCAAGTAGTTTAATTTCTTTATCCCAATTTGTGGGGGGAAATGTTGCCAAATATTTTTGATTAATTCATTCTTCACACTGGCTTTGAAACTTGTTAGTGTACATAGAAATATCACTGTTTCTCATTTTAGATGATGTGGACTTCCACTAGGCAACCCAAGGTGCTTAAATCACTGCATATTCAGTACTTTTTCTTTTGTCTGTTGAACCATTCATTCTGTTAAAATCTTACACTATAAAGTAATTATGAGAAATTCAATGATTTTTTTCCTCAGAAATATGTTTTAGGGAATGAATTGTAGTGTGAGTCAATAAATGTTTACCTGTCTAACATATTTGTGGATGGTGTCACAAACGGAAAAAGAAAAAATTCTATTAACAGCTAGAATATGCAGTCTTCCCTCTCTAGTAAGAATACCCCTAAGCATTATACACTTAAGAAGAGAAAAAGTTATATATATCAAAAGTCAATATTCATCTTAGTGTTTTTAAAGATTTTTAATGATTTTTTAAAATCCAAGCAGTCTTGGTAAAGATACTGTGTACTTAACTGCCCTCTAGTGGTTAGTTGTTAGCATTTGAGATGACGACTCAAATACCTGAAAGGGCATATATTGAAAATCATATATTCTTCCTCAAAAAGCTTATAGCAGCAAGATCAAATTAAAATATAAACTATGCTGTAAACCTCTGACACTGTATTTCTTTATTAGGTGTTGTTTTTTTCTTTTTTTAGTGCATATCTGTGACCCCACAAATTTTATTTATATTTGCATTTTTTAATCCTCTGTTCCACAGGGTTATAAAACAGTTCAGAAATATCCCACTTTCAAATCTTGTCTGAAGAAGGAACTTCATAGCAGATAAGTATGTTAGCTTCTCTGTCTAAAATTGTTCAGTAACACTAAAGAAAGGGTCATAAACTATTTTTCTGCTGCGGCATTTAGGAAATAGCTGAGAGAAATACAATTTTTTTAAAAATTTTAGGTCATTAATTCAATTTAAGAATTACTTTCATTAAAGATTTTTTAAAATTTATTTTTAGAGAGAGGGGAAGGGAGGGAGAAAAACACCAGTGTGTGGTTGCCTCTCACACGCGCCCTACTTGGGACCTGGCCCACATGTGCCCTGACTGGGAATCGAACCAGCAAGCCTTTGGTTCAGAGGCCAACATTCGATCCACTGAGCCACACCAGCCAGGGCAAGAATTACTTTTTAAATTATTTTATTTAAGACCAATAATTCAGTTCAAGAATTAGGAATTATAGCAAAGCATTACCTTGCCACTATTAAGTTGTATCTAAAAATAAACTGGACAAATACTCATCCAACTGGAGTTCTCTTAGAATATCTTGATTGAAAATTATTCTATTTAACCTTCAACTTTGTATCCAGGTACATACAAAATAATAACTCCAGGTTGGGTTTTTATAATCTAGGATCATTAACATCTAAGGAGTATTTGTTACTATTTTTTAGGATTATGATTCCAAACATCTGCTACAATAATGGCACCTAATGTTGTTAAAGTCTCTTTAGCCGCATGATCCTGTATAGGGTGTCCTTCCACGTGTCGAACCTCATCTAACCCTCATAGACACCCCATGTAACAGCCACAAAGAGAGGCCTAATGAGTCATTGCCCAGCATGCTCTCCTAAGTCACAAACTGGGATTTGAGCTTCATTCTGTCTGATGACAAAGCCATCTTACCTATTCTTTTTTAACTAACACTGTAGAATACTGTAAGTGAAGAAGAAACAGGAGACCCAGTCGATTTGTATCAACTCAGAGAAGTGTCTCAGACTTGATGCTGATCTCCAAAATGAGGGTTTTGTTTCTCTTTTTCTCTTTTAAAAGTCAACAGTGCCATAAAATTTTGGTCAGTTGTGGGTTCCAGTTACTTAGGTCTCTATTTGAAGGTTCTCTCCATTTATACATGTTTGCAAATGTATATGTCTTGCTGTTTTTCTCAAACTTGAAACATTTATATTTGTATATAGCGGTATTGCCAAAGAGATTCCAAGGTATATCAATGCACATTATTCTTTTTTAAAAAGTTTCATCAGATAAATTACAGAAATACAATAAACATAGTTAAAGAGGTTTCTTCCTCCTTAGAACTTATGGGATCTTATGCTATCATGCATTTGTTTCTTTAAAAGAAAACAGCAGTGTTCTGTATTTTGCAAAATAGCTTTGATACCTAATGTTTAGTGGAACCCATCTCGGGAAATGCTGGTCTAAAATGTTTAGTGGCAAGTAGGTTTATGTATTTATCTAAGGTAGTAACTGTTTTGATTGAGCTAACAAAAGGTCTTCCTAATCTTTATTTTAAAGAACTTGATACTGCCCTGCAAGAAGTTTAAACATTAAAAAAAAAGTAGGACCTTACCATTTATATATTCATATCAGTAGTGCTGCCAACTAACTTGTCACACTGTCACACTGACACTATTGATTCTATGAAGTGGTACAAAGAACCATAGATAAAAATGACTACATTTATTGTAAGTTCTTATAAGACTGAGGATTAGACAAGTTACTAAACAAAACACTGAAATTTTAAATTAAAGGAAATATTCTATGATTAAGTCTTATGATTCTTATATTTTCTGTTGGGTATTTTTATTATGTACCTTACTGTTTCATAGTATTATCATAGTATTTGATTAATGCAATCACCTCTGATTTTCATTCTAAATAAATATTGCTTTTATGTATATATTTTTTTAATTAGGTACTTGTAAAGCAAAGTTTAAAGGATTATCTACAGGACAAATGAAAGAAGCAAAAATTTCAGAGAACAGAAGCAGGTCTGAGGTCAGAACTTGCAGAAATGAAGGAAAAGGTGAAATGCTAATTACAATCTTTTCTTGAACTGAATTCTTGAACATAAGACAGATAAAACGCATCTTCTTACTAGCTGCAAATGCTATGTGTTATCAGGTTAAGCTTTTGCCTTGATTGACTCTACTCTGCACTTTTTCATTCCTTTCAGAAGTATATAGATACTTCCAATGACTATATAAGAATGTATTTTAAATATTTAAGAATGTATTAGAAATTTACCTAACTTCAAAATAATGTATGACTCCTGGAATCTGGATCACATAAAAATGAACGATGACATATTTTCCTTGGTTTTAGACTGTGAACTCATTTTAAGAAATTGAAGGGCCTTAGCATTGTTGATAAATCCCTGTTATTTATTTTTAGTTACATTGAAAGTGCGTTGAAAAACTAATAGAAATTAGGATACTATACAATATGATGGTTTACATTGTACTTTTAACTTTTAAAAGTACTTAATATACATTGTTTGAATCATATGAAGTTTTTTAAAAGTTTTTGTTTATTTATCAAAGTCAACAGAATGTCTGGTATTCTTTTATGTATACGGTGAAGAAATTTAAGTGTAAATTTTTTTCTCAAAAAAAGTCATATAGTGATGGTAGGATGGTGGTAGTTGTAGCAGGAGTCACTGTCACTGTCACTGGTTTAATGCGATGCTGCCCCTGATTGCAGATGTTGTATGTTAATACCACTAGTGAAAATAATGTCTTACAGCTCTGTAACTTATTGTACATTACTAGTGATGTCTGTAGCATCAAATTGAGTACTCTAAAAGGCCAATATAAAGTGGCTTAAACATTTATGTAAATATTAGGTAGAAATTAATATTTTGTTTCTTAAAAAAGGACCGCCTGCAAAAGTGATGCCAAATAGTAATAATGAATAATTTAATATAATTCATTACTTCAACATACTATCTTAAAAGAGGAAAGAAACACTTTCTATTAAAAAATAACAAAATTAGATTTTCACTTGGAAAAAATTTGATAGTACTTAATGGAAATTTGTGCAATTAAAAAATTTAGTTTAAAAAAGGATTCTATACAAAGTAAAACAATTAATTTAAATTAATGTATTAATGTATTATATGTGGAAGACATGTTCATTTATCTTCTTTTCCAAGATGTCTTTAATGTAAATTGCATACACTCCAGCTATTACCTTGCTTTTGCTTATGAAAATAAGAAATAATGAATTTGTTCTTATAAGTTATTAAATGTGAAATTGATAGCTGTGCATTAGCCTATTTAAAAAGTAATGTTATTTCTAAGAAAAATGTTATTAGAATTTACTACATATTGGACCTTTTACATTCTTTATCTGATATTATTTATTACATTGATATAGAAATATGATTCATAAATTTGAGGATTCCGTATAGTATAATAATTTCACCTGCTTTCAGGGTTGATTTGGTTGATTGATATGAAAATGCCTGTCTACTCATTTAACATACTCAGGTCTATTTTACCTTACCTGAATGTTTTCAACATTATTTGCTCTCTAAAATAATTGAAAAAATGCAATTTACTTTTATCTTTGATTATGTTATATTATCTTGCATACATGGAAAAATTGTCATTTAGAACAGTCCTATAAATGTATATTAAAAACTAAATTAGCACATTAAAATTATTTCTAATTCTGCCATTCTTTTAAGAAATACTATGTATGCAATCCTTATTCTTTATTAGGTATTAGAGTGAATGTACATTCATCTCATTAGAAGACTGCAGCATAATATTAAAATGGGAAAAAATGAAATAGTCTAATCAATTAAAATGGAAAAAAGTAGTAAATACAATGATTCTCTACATATTATCACTCATGAACTTTACTCTCTAATTAAAATGAGAAATAAAAAGAACTCATTGGATTGTTGTTTACATCAATTGAAAAAATTTTAAATGCTTTAAAAATAGTAACTACTAAATACATGTATGCTATTATTCACAGTATTTCCTTCTACAAACTGTCCTTTGGACAGATTAAACTATACATAAAATTCTAGTGTCACATTCTTTACAGAGAGCCTACATGATGAAAGTTCTGTGGTACTTCTCAGAATCATTTAATTGCAAGAAATTCATTTAACTTAAATTCCAGTCTATTGTTTTTATTATAAAATATAACTGTAATGCAACCTTACATTCTTATATTATCTTAAAATAAATATACCTGCTCTTGAATCAAGAAACTTAGTACTTTGCCTTTCTGTATGTCTGTGGACTAATGGCTTTCTAAAAAATGTCAACTCCAAACTTTGGAACTTATGTTGGTTACCAAAACTCCATTGATCTTATACCCTCTGCTATAACAATGCATGCCAAGGAAATTAATCTCAACACTTTTGCAGGAAAGTTAATCACAGAGCCATAAAACTTCTCAAAGTATGTAATAGGAATTGATATTTATAGAATGTGGTCATTGGTACTGGGAAGCTTCCACAGGGTTCCCATGTGAATTAATGGAATATCAGTTTTGCTTTACAGAACTGACTGCTTAAATGGCTTAAAATAATTAAAGCAACACTACAGCAGCCCCTTTTGTACTAACATAAGGTTATTTTGTAGGCATCATCTTATTAAGGTGACTCTAGTAATTTACCAGTTTTCAAAATATACTAATTATCCTACTTTTTATAGACATACAATAAATTAGTATTTTCACATATGGCTTTTACTTCCAAAGGATGTAAAAATGTGAATTCTGTAATATTCAGTAAGAATAAAATACACAATTTAAGTGATAAGTAAGCATAGTGTTTTTTTCTTTTTTTATTTGTACCTCAAAATAATAGTATGCCTTCCAGTCAGTCACATCTTAAATTCTGTGAGATATTGTAAGATGAAAACCACTGCAAAGATATAATTCTCTTTACAACTTTGTGTCTTTAAGTCACAATCAGTATTTTTGGCACACATATTAAGCTGAGGAATATATCCATAATTGTGGCTATATGCATATTCACATACAATGATCATGGAAAGTAAGATCATTATTATAACAGTTTTCTGTAAAATAGTAATTTTGTCCAGTATTGTAAAGGAAGAGAAGGACATGTTTATGAGAACTAGAACAGAGAAAAAAAGAAGATGGAGAAGGGATCTGAATGAGTTGAGATTTTTTAAATTGGGATCGAGTAGACAGTTTTTAGAAAAATAAGACTTAAAACTGCAATAAAATCAGTACATCCTTTCACATACCAGATTGAAAAGATAAAATGGTTCGATAGTCTGCAGTGTCAGAACATGTGTGGGGCAGTTCCTGGTGCGGCTGTAACTTTGGATGCAACATGTCTGGAGGGAAATACAGAACTATCTCAAAGTTTGGACCTAGAATTTTACTTCTGGGATTGTAATATCCCAATACATTATATTTATAAATTTGCATGTCAAACATACACCTATACAATGAAATAATATGTAACTATGAGAAAGAATGAAGTCCATTTACCATGCTGATATGAGATGACCTACAAGATATTTTTATGCAAACATTGTGAGGTATGGAAGGTGTATGATATGCTTCTGTCTGTGTTCAAAACACATTTTCATTGCAAAGAATTATATTTTAATATATCTTTATCAGAGCTGTGTGTACAATTTGTTAAAAGCCAAAGAGCTCCAAAGGGTTTAAATAAAGTAGTGCATTGCTCTTTCCTCATTTCTGCTCCTCGGAAGCCTTTTAGCAGTTTCTTTCAGCGCCTGCCTTTGTATTTCAAGGTAACATGCTTATACCAATATTTCTTGATTGATTTTATTGTTAGTGTATCAACTGTTGACTTCTGACAATGGAAGGTGAGGACTCGGCTCTATTTCACAACCCCCTTCAAGACACACACACACACAATTCCTTTTCACCATCCTTTTAGTATAGCTAGAGCATAATTTCAGCTCAATTAACTATTACATCATTATCAGTTACTGTATTTCCTTCCTTAAACATCTTATTTTCCCTTGAGCTAATAATTTTCCCCTTTTCAGTTTGCTGAATTTTTGTGTAGTTCTCATGTACCTATCATTGACTCATCCCCAGACTCATCTCCGTAACTAAACATATTGTTAATAAATTGTAACATATCAAGTAATATGTAAACTTTTATTATAATTTTAGAAATGCCTCCTGGAGCTCTCCATCTTACTGTTCCATCTCAAATGGTTGTTCTCTAGTCCTAATGCAGAAGTGTCATTCCAGGATCTCCCTTCTGTCTCTCTTTTACCTTCTCCATGTCCCAGGTCTTCTTCTTTTCAGTTTTTGGAGTGAAGCACAATCCTACATATTTCCCAAGGAAAATCTTCTTGATAAATAAATGTTAGAGCTCTAGTATGCCTAAAAATGCCTTTATTCTACTCCTATGTCGGGTAACAATTTTGAACTTTGAACTTTCAAAACATTATCCCATTGCCTTCCAGCTTTCAATGTTTTTCTCAAAAAATCAGATGCCATCCTAATTCCTGACCTGTTTTTCTTTTCCTCTCAAGAAGTTAGTAGCCTCTACTATTCTAAAATTTCAAATTAATATAGCTTGGTAAAGGTCTTTTACTCATTGATTGTGTTGGGCACTCAATAGTCCTTTGAATCTGAAAAATTATGGCATTTAGTTTTGTAAAAAAATAAATAAATAATTATTTCTTTGAGAACTTCCACTTTTGTTATTTCTCTGTCCAATTTCTCTCAAACTTCTGTTATAGGTTTTCCCCACGTTCTGAATGTATAGCATTCCTCTGAAACCTTTTGTGAGCAGAAATGACATAAAGCAAAGAGCAACCCCACTTTTTCTGAAAGTTCACGTTGTCACTTCACTTTTATGGAAGACATACATTAGTACCCATTTTCACTAGCCAGAACAAACCCTAAGAGAATTTTCACTCAAAAAGAAAGCCATTACTGTACTAATAAGGGTCTTACATAGAAGCAAAGTGGTGTAACATGAACTTTGGAAATGTGAGGGATACTTGTAATCAGATACTGAACCTCCTACACTCTTCCTGTAATTTTTGTTCTCTTTTTTTCTTACTGTTCTTCTTCTTGTCTTTCTATTTTACCTTTTTAAAAGAATTCTTGAGAACCCTTTTACCTTTTATCCATTATCTTTGGTTTTTATTTATTCCATCATATTTTTTAACTTTTTCTCTGAAATAACCTTTTATCTCCTTTTTTCTTTAGTGTATTCTGTGGCTTTTATTCTCTCTCTGATTATTAACTTCAGTGTCTTTGAAGTTTTCTTCTACTTTGTTCATAGCCATTCTTTTTCTGTTTGTGTTTTGTGTATCTCACATTATAGACTTTTCTTATATATCTTTTCATTTTTCACTATATCTTCTCTTTTTTAAAGAACATACTGGAAGCTCTATGTGTGTGGAATAAACTTTTGACTGATGGGTTTCCCTCATTGCTCCTCTGGGTGGTCATTTCCTGTGAGAGACCTTAACTACTAGCATTGATAGGTCTTTTCTCCTTGGTCAGGTTTCTGCTGCCCGGTAATTCGAACCTTAGCTGCTATTTGGTACGCAAGGCCCTTTGCAGTGGGGCCACAGGTATATTTAGTGAAGGGGGCTATGAGTACATATATTGAATGAGCTGTTTTTTCAGTGCTTTGAGTGTTTTTACCATGTCTTTGTTTACTTTCTCAAGAAAAGCACATTTTTTAAAACTTAGGATCTCAATCTGAAAAAAATGGAAATAAATCCTGCAGACCACATGTGGGGTGGATTTATTTGCCAAATCCACAGTTGGGTTATGTCTTGAAGCAGATATAGTTTTAAGACTAACAAAAGCATGATGGTGATTGTGAATTTATGGAACTATTATATGGTGTAAGCTTGGATAGGAGGATTAGGAGAAGGATGAACTGATAGATGAAGAAAGGTCAGTGTAAATAAGAGACTGGATTTAAAAAGTTACAGATAACATCCATACTCTCTCACAGAACATTTTGGTGACATTTACCATAAGAGACAAAGAACTGTACTTGATTATCAGTCTAATTTAGTATGGCATTTCCTACGGCATATTTTCAAAAATGAAAGAAGTAGATTAGTCTACCAGCAGACTTTCAATGGAGGTAAAATGAGAGTTTGGGACAGAATGAAAGGCAATTAGTAAAGATACTTACGGTCCATGGTATATAGAGCTTTACTCTTTACAAGCTCTAGGTGCCATAAGAGTTAAAAGTTCAAGCTAAAAAATCTCCAAAAAAAAAAAAACAACCCTCTGAAAATCTATACTATTTAATGCCATTGCTCTTTGGTGCTAAGAGGTTCTCAAGAAGGTGAGTATCTTATATACCATTTGTGCTGTAATATTTAATTACAGTGAGTGTACAGAAGATTAGCTGGCTCAAAGATTCTTTTGAAATCAGATTGCACATCAAAACTGCACTTGCCCAGCTAAGTAAGCAAATTTAAGAAAGAAGAGAAAGTGATGTCAAGACTTATTGCAAAATGAACAAATAAAGGAATAGGATTTGCTTGATGTTCAGCCTATTAAAGCGTGACCAAATGTTAGCCTTTGTCAACTTAAATATGTTTTTCTAAAATTTACAAAGATGCAGTCCATGGAAAGTGTCCTTTAACTAGTATAGTATTTGTACTTGAGAAATAAAATAAGCAACATGAAAATACTAACTAGATTATACTATAGTAGTTCAATTTCTCATTGTAATTAATTACCCCATATATATGTACATCAGTAATTCAGATACAGGTTTTTTTTTTTACTTTGTTAATTTTTCCGATTATGAAATTAATATATTTTTGCTTCCTGATACTTGAGGTTTTAAAAGCTCAGAGGTTAATTTACCTTCTCCTCCAAAATAGCTAAGTGCCCAAATACTACATATACTGAAGCATGTCTAGTTTCCAGGGATTTCTCCCTTCGAAAAAGAAAAGGTAAAAATAAAATTTAAAATGTCCAATGCCCAAGTAGCAGGGGTGAATACCAGGCAGATTCAGGTAAATCAGAACTGGAACTGGACTTGCTGGAAATAACCAGGAACATAGGTGAGGCTCCTGGGCCAGAGCAACAGAGTTCAGAGGCGCTTGACGCGGGGATGAGAAGGGGCCCGCGGGCTCTGTGGGGGGCAGGATTGCCTGAGGCTGGAGTACTGTACTGATTGTGTATGTAAACAGAGAGATTTGTTGTAAGAAGTGCCTCACGGGATTATGGAAGCTGGCTCATTCCAAGATCTTCAGGGGGAGTCAGCAAGCAAGAGACCTAAGAGAGCTGGCGGTATAGTTCTAATCTGAGTCTGAGGTCCTGAGAGCAGAGAGCCGGCGGCTCTCTTCCCATCTGGAGGCTGACACACGGAGAACCGGGAAGAGCCAATGTGTCCGTTCGAAGCAGGCAGGAGGAATTTTATTTTTACTTGGTGGAGAGTCAGCCTTATTGTTCTATGGAGGCCTTCAACTGATTGGGTATGGCCCACCCACATTAGAAAGAGCAATCTGCTTTACTCAGTCAGCAGATTCAAATGTTAATCTCATACAAAACTCCCTCACAGAGCTCCCAGAATGTTTGCCCAAGTATCTGGACACTCCATGGCCCAGTTAAGATGTCACAAAAAAGTAATCATCACAGTAGCTTTGTACTATTTTCATACCGTCCAGGAAAAATTATTCGTTATTCTCAAGACCTATAGCTTTTATTATCTAGGTCATACTGCTTCTCATAAGGTCTTTTCTAGATCCCATATACATATTGTTGCTTTTAAGAATGGAAATTTTTCCCATTAGCTTTTCTTTCTGATTATTATTGATATATAGAAAAATAGTTCATTTATTCAGCCACTTAACTGAACTCTAAGTAGTTCTGATATTTTTTCGATTGATTCTCTTGAGTTTTTGGTAGACAATCATATTATATGCAAATAAAAGTAAATGTGTCATTGCCATTCCTATATTATCTTATTTCTGTTTCCTATATACTGCATTGATCTTAGCTTCCAGAACAGTGTAAAGTAATACTGATAGCAGACATTTTTTAATTTCCTGTTTTAATAGGATTATCTCTGTTTCAAATTAAGCATAATATTTTGCCGTTGATGTAAGACAAATACTTTGTCTTGTTAAGAAATAATTTCCTGGACTTGGGAGGATGAGGGGTTGAACCATTTCAAATGTCTTTTCAGCTTCCAGTGACATGATGAGACATTTTCCGACCTGACCTCCAGATGTGATATATCTTCTTTATAGGCTTCCTAATACTAAATTATTCTACATTATTATAATAAATGGTGATCATGATAGCACATTTTTTTCATTTCCTGATCTTAGGCAAGTTGACTCACCTCTGTCAGGCTTCTTATCTTTAAACTGGGACTAAAAATTATATTTTTCACATGTTATAAGGATTAGATGAGATAATTCACATAAATGCCTAGCACAGTGTCTGGCACATAGAGTTCAGCTATTATTATTATTATTATTATTATTATTATTATTATTAACCAAGAGGCTTGAATACAGTTGAGTGGAGAAAATTGTGTTTCCTGTAGGACTTCTTATATTCATGAGTGAGATGTTCCTCATATTTTCTTAAAGAAAAGAAAATAGGTATTTTTAAATTTTTATGTATGAATCATGGGAAGGAAAAATAAAGTCAGTTTTTCATGAACTGATTTTAAAACTGTGCTGTTCGTTGACATCTACTTCCTTGAGGGTCCATACTGACTCCCTCTTAATATTCCTGGGCAGGGCCAGCGTCGTGGTCATGTGACCAGGGCCTTTGTACAAAGCCCCTCATCAGAAGGGCCCCATGCTGTGGTTCAGTGTTAAGCACTTACCATCTTATAATGCTTAATAGTATTATCTTTGAAGTTCTGTTAAGTGAAGCCAGTGGGACGGTGGAGCTTGTGCACAGAGCCTCTGCTCTCACACAGTTCTCTATCCCCCCTGGGGGTTCTCCGCCACCCACTCCTTTGCCCATTCTCACCCTCTCCACCCACGCCGTGACGGCCTCCTCCCTCCATCCCCATTGCAGGGCCGGGGTGCAGTCATGGCTAGGAATGGGGAAGGGTATCGACGACCCACAGAGACGGAGGAGCGGGGAGGCCTCCTGCCCTGGGCTGGCAGAGCACTCCGCACCAGTTGGCAGCAGCCCCAGTCCACAGCCGGCTGGAGGCGAGCCTTTCACCCTCTCCCAAGCCCAGTCCTTAGGGCTTTCTAACGAGGAGGTGGCAGTACCCTGGGCAGTTGCCTGCCCACTGTGGGTGGGGGCATCAGGCCTCTGGGGAGCAGAGAGGTCTGACTGGACTTCCCAGGGTTCATCTGGAGATGGTTCATCTGTCCAACAGAAGGCCCGGGAGGGCGCCTGGCAGCGGTCAGGTCTGAGCAAGTGCACGTGCATCCTGAGTCATGGGATGGGGTCCTGGGGCACCCGGAAGGGTCCACGCTCACTCTGAAGGGAACCCCAAGCTCAAAGCAGCATACCTCGGTTTGCTTAGTGCAGGATGAAATCTCTCCCCCCTTCTCACTGTCAGGAGTCAGACTTAGGCAGCCTCTTCGGAGGACTCGGAAGCACTCTCAAAAACTGTGGCATGACTTACAAAGTCTGTAATCTCAAGCGATTCCGCTTACGGGTTAAATGCTCTGATATTGCATTTAAAACTGGCATTGCACAATATAAAGATGAATGGTAAAGTCATGCTAATAATTTAAAGTTTTAAGTTATTTACTTAAAACGACATTAAATAGTGAATAAAAAACATGGCAGGCTGAGAAAGAGAGACCACGAAAGTAAGGGAAAAGCTTTGTATTTTAATATCAACACTTTTTCCTGTTTTGTTTTCTTTTGTCTTTTAACAAAGAGTCCTGTGTTTTCCTTTTGCGCTAAGTTCCAAAAATTATGTAGCCAACCCTCCACTGGGAAATGAAAATTTGGGCCAGTGTACAAGGGTGTCTGCGGGTTTGGCGGGATATAGGATGATAAACGCAGGTGAAGAAAACAGTAACAGTTTATGTTATTTGGAAATGAATATGGTTTTTCTCAAAATTATGATGGAGAAAATGGTTTTTGTATTAGAAAACTAAGAAAATATTAAGGTGCTAAGTATGCTGCTTGCAAGAAACAATACTGCATTAAGCTCTCGGAGAATTTGATGTCTAGGGAGTAGTTATGATCAACTGTCTGAATTTTTTTAAGTTTCACCAATATGATTTAGGAACTTAACCAAATACCAAATGGGTTCACTTAAAAAAAAAGTGTACAAAGTTAACCTTATAACTTTAGTAGAATGTAAATTTATAGAGAATAATAGCAAGATGTTACAACATTTTTTGAAGTTTACATAAGGCAGAAGCTATTTATTTAAAATTGGGGATTTAAAGGGCACACAGAACATACCCTCAACTGTTACGGCACCACCAAGGACTATGGGTGAATGACTAATAAGGGAGCCTAGTCTTGGGACAAACTAGGGAAGGAAATGACAAATGACAATTGCAAAGAAAAAAATGCAAGAACTAGCAAATACAGTATCAGCTTTGTCTTTACATAATGCTGGCAAGAATACGGGTCACTTCACATCGCAGTAATAAAGACACATCGTCATCTTCAAACACAGAAGAATGAGGGATAATTCTTTAAAAGCTACTTCGCACATCCTGGACTTTAATGATTGCTGCTGTCATACGATGTCTTGCTAGTGGCATTTCCATTCAACATGACTATATAGTTGATGAGCACTTTTGAAAAAGCAATTGTCTGAGGGCCTCTGTACTTGCGGTCCCGATACCAATTTCTCATTAAGATGATTCATGAAATTTTTCCATTAGATTCCTATGGTATTTTTAAAAATCAATTTGGCTTCTCCCTTTCAACTAAGTGAATGAGTCAGTGTATCATTCAGACAGGTGAGCACATGCATAATTATAAAGTTAAATGATCCTTGGATGGGTTTGAGAATATGGGTAATGACAAAAAAGCAGAATCCGACAAGATATAATGATTTCAAAAAAGGGTAAATTAGAAAATATGCATAAACAGGTGAAATATATTTAGTCCATCCATTCAGAACAGCATGGTTAAGCATGGGCTCTCAAGTCACACTTCCCGAGTTCAAACCCTGGCTCCGTCACTCATTACCACTGTAGGTAAAAGGTAAAAGGTTCTCACACTTTCCACACCCCTGCTTTTTCATGTGGAAGAGGAGATAATGATAGCAGCTGAGTCTTAGGGTCGTTATGAGAGTTAAATGGGAAATTGCTTGTAAAACACTGAGATTAGCAAACAATAAATGTTAGTTATTCTTATTCCTAAAATAATATCCCTATTCATTTAGAATCAGCTGATTTGTAATCATGTTCATCAATTTGACGTTGAAGATGAAGATCAAGTTAAATTCATGGGCTATAGAAAACTATGAAGTGGTACTTATTATTAAAGTGGAATAAAAATAGTGAAACAAAGTATTTTTTCAAAAATTTCTTTTTGTAAATATTACTAAATACTTTAAACCTATCCTGTGCATATTTCCTGTTTTAAATGTTGTCACCATCTTTGTCTATGGAATTCTCAGGTACCTACTTAACTTTATTGAATATTTTATGCTGTGCATGTGATATAGTCCATGAACCTAGAACTATTTCTGTCTACTAGTTTTCCTTGTTCCTAAAACCAGAGAAAAAGAATGCCTACGGCAAAAAAAAAAAAAAAAATTCCACCTTTCTGTCAGCTCCTTCTGCTGATGCGGATATTTCAAGGATTCCAAATTATATATTCACATAATTTGCATTTTCCCACTCTTAGTTTAAAAAAACATTCAGTTAAAACTAAAATACATTGCTTTTTACAGCAGAAAATTGCTCTGTTGCTCAAAGCTAATTTAAAATAAAATAAAATCCGGTCACCCTGAAAAACATGTTTTAATTTGACTTCCGATCGCTAGTCACTGATATTCCCACACAATATCTTTTTTTATTTTTTAGTGTAACATTTTCCTTTAAGAAGTGGGAATAAAACCTTATCCTTGCTGAAAAACATTGCTCAAGCCTCTGGTTAGCATAGTACGTGAGACCTAGTGACTGAATATAAATAGATAAATGAACAAAGTCAGGCCTATTGAGCCTGAAGAGTGGGCATAATCTCTGCCTGACCTTTACCCTTCGCACAGTTCCTAAAGTATGTCTCTGCCTTCTAATATTAAGACTAATAAATGCTATTAGTCACACACCCGAGAGCTCGCTAGTAAAATGCATGTCCCAACAGCTAAAATACTTCAGCCTTAATAAGGCGAATTTGCATTCTGTGATAGTAAATGCTGATAATAATTACCATATATTCATCGTGTATTATGCCTGTAACATGCTTAGTACAGCATACATATATACCTATGCTATATATTCGTAGCTTTTCTATATATGTTGGGCATTAGGCTAAGCATTTTAAAGATGCTCTTCAACTTACAATGGGATCACGAATTAATAAACCTATTGTAAATTTAAAATATTGTTAAGCTGAAAATTCATTTAATACCCCTACCCTACCACATATCATAGCTCAGTCTAGACTACCTTAAACGTGCTCAGAATACAGTATTCAAAAAAACGCGGGCAACATAGTGCAAGGTAGAGTACCAGGTGTTAACCCTCATGGTCGCGTGGCCAACTTGGAGCCGTGCTTGTGACGGCCCAGCATCATGAAAGTGTATCCTACCACATATCGATAGCCCTGGTAAAGATCAATATGCAAAATTTGAAGTACAGTTTCCATTGAACATGTATCGCTTTCATACCATCGTGAAGTCAAAAAGTCGTAAGTTGAACCAGTGAAAGCCGGGGACTCTGTCTGTACATAATCTCATTAATATCCTCAACAGTCCTATGAGGTGGTAGATAAACATTATCTTTCCCAGCATGCATCTGAGACTTAAAGACATTTCGTAGTGTCTCTAAAGTCAAATAGCTGTTACGTATAAAACTGAGATTCAGATCCAAGTTTGCATAATTTTTTAGCCAGTCTCTTAACCACTACGATAAGTTGCTTACTGCCACGCAAGAACACTGGGCAGTAGGCGGAGGATGGCTCACCTAATTCCTGCAAGAGGCATTATGGCCAGGTGAATATGGAGCCCCCTGAGTCAATGTTTCTGAGCGGACTGAACAGAGGTTGTGGTCAACTAGGTATGAAGGAAAAGATAGAATATTAAGACAGAAAACTGGGTAGAAGGAGGGCTGAGATATTGGCCTATATTCAGAAAACTGGGTAGAAGGAGGGCTGAGATATTGGCCTATATTCAGGGTCATGTAATTTATCCCCCAAAATAGGACACTTGAAAGTGAAAGGGAACTCTGTTGATAATTAAATCAGGATAACTCCACAAACTGGACTGTTCAGGTAAACTAGGACATATGGCCACCTTTCCCATGTCCCTCTCTTGCTAACTTTTTCTCTTTTATTCCTTCTTGTTTTTCCTCTCTTATTTTCTCTCTTCTCTCCCTCTTTGTTCTCCCTGTGTCCCTCTTTGGCTCTTTCTTGTACCTTAAGTGGCAAGAATTTGCCATGATTGCCTGGAATTGGGATGCTCACTAAGTGCCTCACAGTTAAACTTATTGATAAAAATGCTACAGCACCATATTTTCTTTGCTGCTATATTAGTTATCTATTGTGTAACAAATTGGCCCAAAATGCAGGGGCCTAAGAAAACATTTATTATCTCACATAATTTCTGAGAGCCAGGGATTCAAAAACAGCTTAGCTAAGTTACCCACCATCAACCCTGTCTTCTTCTGTTCATTAGAAATCGGTCACTAAGTTCAGTGTGTACTCAAGGAGAGGAAAATTAGCCTCCCCTCTTGAAAGAAGGCATACGAAGGATTTTGTGAGCATATTTAATATCAGTACCTCTGAATAATTTTTTCAAACTTTGATTCTTTGATTTAATTTTATCTCTGGGACCTGATCTAAACAAAACAACAAAACGGGAGGAAATGCTGTGAGCTAAGCTATTTGTGGTATGTTGTATCAGTGAAAAAATTAGAAAACAAACCTAAATGAATATCTAGCAATAGAGTAATGGTTTAATGAATTATAGTCCTTCTACGGAATACAAAATTGTGCAACATTTAAAATTATTCTGAAGTTGGTAGAGTAACATGAAAAACATTTGTGATGAAATATTTATGAGAGAATACAAACTTGTACATTGAAATAATGTGTGCAAAAAATAGCGCAGATGGGAACATACTGAAGTAACAATGGATGTGCTAATTTGTGAAATCATGCGACATTTTTATCTTCCTCTGTTTCCAAGATTTCTGTTATGTATTGTTCTGTGATGTATAATTCTATTATGATTTTTTTTATTTTAAAAGAGGTAATTAAAGATAATACTGACTTTCAAAATAAGGATTCGGTAGGCATTTATGTATTTTTTTTCCTATGTAGCAAAAAATAGACTGTGCCCCGTCGTACAGATAGGCTTGTTAGGGGTTATATTAGTGATGGAGGAGATAGGGAAGTTATGACACATCCCAGAGTGGTACTAGAGAAGAATTTAATTAAAGGAATCCAACAGGGTATGGCTGAGTACCCTTGGGAGTTAGGTCCTCAGTCAGCCCCAGGCTTGAAGCGACTACGGGAGAAAGTAGCTGTGGTTCACAGAAGCTGTGGTCTGTGTCAGGCTGCAGGAGGTGAAACAAACACCCCTATCATTCTCTGGCCCTCTAGACCACCTGCCCACTTCCCAGTCATTGAACCAACCAGGATCCAGAGTGCGAGGGAGTCCCTTGCAAAACACCTTAAAAGGTGAGCCTTGCATACCACAAAGAAGGGTATTGAATGGATTTTGAAGGGCAAATGGAAATTTCTAGCACAGGTTTTTTTTAATGCTGGGGGATGCTGTGCTTTGGTGAGAAGATGCCAAAGACCTTGCATACAATGTATAGACCTTTATACGGAAAATCAACATCAGCGACATTTGAAGGATATGCACCCTGACATCAAACTGTTCATATAAATGTGCAGATATCACACTAGTTACAGACATTTTCACTTTTAGACACAAACAGTTGCTACATTTCAGATCCTGGCAATTCAAACTGGTTCTTGCAGCTCGATGTACATATCTCACACCTTGTTTTGTCTAAGTATAAACAGTACACAAACCAGCAGGGGGTTTTTGATGACACCCACAGTGGTGAACCTCCTAATAAAGTTACCCCCATTCAGGTAAAAGCTGTAAACGTGGACATTTTGTTTTCAGCTGTGCAGTGAACTTCACTCAGGCATGCTCCCTGTCTGGTTCGGTTTGGGTTTTTTGCTCACCATGTAACTAACCATCACCTAACATGATACCTCGAACACAGGAAGCCATCAAAATTTGTTAAATGGATGAGTGGATATATTAAGGGATTTTCATATGTTGCTTTCCCAATTTATTTGTTGAGGAAACAAGGAATATCCCAAGAAATGCCAGAGAATTTAAGTAACTGGCTACAAATCAGGGAGCTAGTAAGTGGGAGAACTGGAATTCGCACGCAGATATTTCAGCTGCAACCTTCAGAAGAGAAAAGACAAACTCTCTAATGCTGGTACTTCAGTTACATTTCTAAATATCTAGCCTGAAATATGACCATGGTCTCACAATGCAAATGTGATCGAACTTCATCTTCTCATCAGTGTCTTCTAGAAGTAAATGTAATGTTTTTCCAAATGAGAGTGTTTTATTATATAGTTGGACATAAATGTGCTCTTTTTCTATCTGAGTGAACATTATGGTAAAATCATCCCACATCCCACTGTCTATTTAAGAAGGAAGCTTCTATACCATGCTTTAGTCTAACACTGGTTGTCTCGAAGGTGGTACCTCTAATCATATGGGTTCTGAAGCCTCAACCACTATCCTGAGTGTTTGAAAAACACAAACTCATGTTGTCTCATATTCCAGATCTGAAGGTTATTGACATTCCACCGCCAGCCTAGCATTTCACAGCATGACCCGTTATCAAAGAGACTGGGATATGAGCAAATGGAGAAAGGTTTTATCAATCAGCAGAAAAAAGAAAAGAAGAAATTCACAATCTAGAGTATCCAAGTATCCCTTGAAAATAATTATAGATTCAAAGACCCTGAGGTATAAGGTATAATTTACACTGGATTAATTCCAGCTGTTGGAAGAATCCCTGATGATCAAAATTTTTTTCTACTACAAATCTGAAGCCAACATGCCTTTTTTGTTAAATGTCATCATTAAATATTTATTTTGCATTTTGCCTGCTCTTTTTAAAGAACTGAGAAAACCCTGGTTAGACCTTTCCATTTTACAACATAAATTGCAATGTGACCTTGAGCTCCAAGTTACATTGGAAGTCTTTGATGACACTTGGAAATACTTATTAATATTAAGCATTAATTCTTTTTCAAAACTGTGCCTTGAACCAGAGCCAATGTGGGCTCGTACAGACCACTGGGCAAGACACATTAATTCCACACACACACATCCCCATATGCCATACAGAAAACCTAGCATGATTAATGTAGCCTCGAATATAACCAATTAATGTAGACAGACTTGAATATAACCAGTTATGTTTTAGGTGCCCCAATGATTATCTGATCAACCAACAGAACAGAAAGTGTCCTAATGGCCACTGGAGGAAGACAGACGATTCTGTGTTTCACGGCTAGAGTTTTCCAGGAACAGTGCTCTACCTGCAAGCACTGTTGGCCAGACAGCTAAATCTAAGTCTTGGCTTCATGTCAGAGGAATTTGAGTATAGTGGTCTGCTAAGTTTCTCCCTGTACATCCTTTGAAAGTGATCATTTGCACACAACCTTCAGGCTGAAGAATCTATAATGTTGCCTGTATCCCTCTGCTTTCACCCACCTGGCTCCTTACTCTTTAGACTCGAGTCTCCAAAGGAAGAAAGCACCTAACACTATCGAACTAAACATGTCTTCAGCTTCTTATCACCTCTCACTTTTTTATCTCTGCAAAACAGGAGAGACGTGAGTAAGAGAGGGGACTTTTTTTGTTTCTGCCATTTATAAATATAAAGCATGACTCATGAATATTCGGACCAGATAAGATGCCCAGTCAGTCCTGTCTACTGGAACTTTCTGTGATGATGGAATGTTCCAACACAGTCGCTACCAGCCACAGGTGTCTGTGAGTACTTAAAATGTGGCTACTGCAACTAAGGAAACTGAATTTTTACTTTTACTTTATTTTCATTAATTTTCATTACATTTGAATCACCTCATGTGCCTGACAGCTGCTTATCACACACTGCAGATCTAGAGAACATGGCTCCACCACCGCCATCTCCTGTATCCCGTTCCTCCTAGTGCCTTGGTCTCCAGGAGCTAACACTGATTCTTTAAGAAATGGGATACAGAATGAAATTAAAACTATACCCCAATGTGCTTGGCTGCAAACACAATCAATGCTAGTTGACTTACACACAAAGACAAAGAATGTTTTTGCAAGTATATAACACCCTCCCCAAAACCAATAGGAAATCTGGAGAATCAAGCTTGAGCTGACACGGATAAATCTGATGCTCAGCCAAGATCTTGCCTCAAGAACAGTCTGCCTAGGATGCCAGTGCTGGCCTTGACAACACTGGACGCTTGCCACCTCACTGCAGGATTCTACTGCCCTTGGCCACTCTCTGCTCTCCACTGACCTCCCAGTTCCACAAAGGCCACTTCTGATAGCCTAACTGAACTTGTGCCTTTGTGTCACCGCTGAAAGATCCTGCCAGTCATGGGGGGGAAATATCTGCTCACCTTATGGGTTCTACAGACACTTCCTTCTCTCCATTTCTGTGCAAGGGAAGAAGTTAGTGTAGGCAAAAGCATTCATTTAAATGAAAAGTTCCAATTCTGTTTCCAAAGAAATTAATTTTAGCACAAACTCTAAAGAAGTGGGAGCAGAATCAGAGCAATTTGCTATCTAGAAAAATGTTCTCTTAATTCTTTTCAATTTTTCTGTATATGGTTTTTATTAATTAATCATTAGCTCCTGAATTATAACATAAAATTGTACAATTATAATTAGTTATAATTATATAGCATTTGTCACAAAGTTATAAATCATAATTTATAATTGGCTTGGTTAAGCAAATGATTGATGCTATTGAAATCTCTTGGAAAACATTTCAGGAGAGCTGGACTGATTGGTGTGCACCTGCCATCTAGTGGCAAGAAGGTTTGTTAGCGATAGTTTTTCCCATTTTGGTCATTTTTCCAATGTTTTGAGCCAATTAACCATACATTCCTTAGGCCTTTGCACTGTATTCCATTCCATCCTAGGTTAATTGAAAAGTAGAAGTCTCTGAGGCAGGGAGTATCTTACCACTACTCTATCCCCACATTCCCTAAACCAAGTTCCCTTTTCTAAGCCTGCTTTTATTTTATGTGTATCCGAAAACATGTGGTTTGGGTAAACTATTCTCCCATAGAGACTATCTTGGCCACTATTATAAAAATGCAATTAATGGTGGTGTCATTGATATGGATTACTGACTTCCAAAGGGATTTCCTACCCCCTGAAAGAGCAAGAACTTTAAGAAAATAATGCAAGAAGATCTAGCAGTGTTTTCACAGACCACTGTAGTAAGAAGGGGACAGTTGTAAGTAAAAGAGCAGATCCAGCCCTCAGCTTTCTCCCTTCCAGTCCCTGCAAAATTTAGAAGGCAGCTTTGTCAAGCGCCATACCCTGAGAGCAAAATCAATGTAATTTATCACATGTCTGAGACTAATAAAATTGCCCTCATTGTCAAAGATGCAATGCTTCCCCGTAAGAATACTTTTTTCCCCCCCGAGAACACTTCAAAAGGAAGTGAGTAACTATCAAACAAGTGACCTAATAAAGTGTCTGGCAGGTGGTTTGTCTGAAAAGATGAAATGAGGTTGGTATAGGCAGCACAAATGGAGGCCCGTGCTCGCTGGAGACAGGGCAGGTTCCTGGGCTTGGCTGACCTGCTGTTCTTGATCCAGACTCTGAAAAGGAGTAAAGTGAAAAACAACCTGGATCTGGAAGTAGGAGGGAAATTCGGAGTTTTAATCATGATGGCATGATACATTTGAGGTTTGGGGACTGAAGTATCTGGGGGACTGGTTCAAAGTTGACCTTGGCTAGCGGGAGAGAAAGACTGAGTTTCCTTCATGGGAGCTGGGACTGATAACAGGGTTTTTTTAATTTTCAGAGGTTAATGACTTTGATAAATTACTGAGTGTGCGGAACATCCGGGCAGAGGCCTGGAAGGATGGAATTGTGGTTCTTCCGGCCTGGGCGGGCCAGGTAACCGGGCCTCACTCCTCTTCTCCGGCACTCCCGTCACCCTACCTTCTGCTGGTCACCCCTTTCCTCTGCTTAGTGTTGCCCTCTCCTTCGGTCGTTGTGGCGACTCTCTTTTTCATAAATGGCTGCAGCAGTTTCATCAAAATCATTACATGAAAGTCACAATTTGTTGTAATTATTGAATCTCTAAAATTGGCGAGTGAACCTGTACTTCTCTCTAAAGAGCCTCTAGCGAAGTTTCTTCTTAACTGTCTATGACCTCCAAATTCTTTTTTCTGTGATACATAGCCCTAAATAATAATTTTTAAAAGTCAAAGGCTCTCTATTCCTACAAATTAAAGTTATTTTTCCACTCTCATCAAATTCTAGTATTTAGAGATTGGTTACTCACCAAAGAGCTAACGTGTGCATGCATGCTATGTTTGTCTAATTAGTGACTCTGCAGAGGTAAATCCTGTCATTTTGTGGCTTTTGAGACAATTCTTCCTGAGCTCAACTTTAAAAACAAATAAGAGTGATACCCTTGGAGAACTCAGTAACAGCAGTTCTCTTAAAATGGTTAAAAATAAGTTGCAATTATTCCACAAATATTTATAATAAGTATGCACAATTCAATAACATTTTAGATACCTAATAAACATGTAGCCTCCTGCAAAAATGTTACACCTGCATATTCCCCCCAAAGGATAAAGGAGGTGAAAACTGTAGAGAGTATCTTTGCATTTCTGACCTCAAGCCCCTGTGAGGCTGTTAGAAGAAAAGCAGCACAGCGCTCGGCGGTATCCACCACGGGAAGACGCGTGGCTCGCACTTCGTCCATTGTGGGCACTGGGAGCCCTTCCTTTCCATCCCAGAGTAGTTTTAAGTGGCCTTCAGTCACAGATTTGCTCCCCTCTGCCAGGGCCTATCAGTCCTGGTAGGGACTTTTATTTCTTGGTTTTAGTCTTTTCTGATTGGGGACATAAGGTTAACATCCAAGGGAAGTTATGTGTTTATACTAATCTACCCTGAAGCGCATCCAATAGAGGGTAAAGGGTACTACCTTTTAAAAATAAAAATAAAGTGATTCATTGGGCCAGAGATTTTTCTCATTTCAATTATTTCAAGTCCCACAGAAACTTAACTGGCATTTTCTATGCACTTTTTAAATAGAAGCGGAGAGATTTGGGATGTGTGTGTAATACAGTAGCTATTTCAGGAGAGATTAGCTTGCTGTTTAATCCAGTCACAGAAAAGATAATCGCGAACACGTAAGAGCTTAGATTTCTTCCACTAAATTTATGCAAAACAGTACTGATTTTTTAATTCCACTTTATCTTTTCATTCCCCATATGAATATGAGGTAATTTCATTTCAATATGGTGGCTCTGTATTGTAAATATATATATATATCCATTAATGTGAAGTAAAATTGTGCCCATTATACATAGTAATTATGTGAATAATTCAGACACAGTGCATTTACTGAGACGTTTCGTGATGAATCAGGTGCGTTCATAATCACATGAAGGGAAAAAAGAATCGCAGAAGCATTTGTATTTTTTCCATTTCATCCACCATAAATCCAGGGCTCTGATCTAACTCCAGTACCTTTAGGAGCCCTTCCAAGATTTTCAACAAGCCCTTGAGCCCCAGCTCAGCACCGCAGAACGGGCCGCGAGAGAGGACGAGGAGGAACCCCCGTCCCTCGGGAGCCGGGCGCTGGGAATGGTTACTCTTCCAATCACCACATAACTTCATAGAAGAGTTCAAATTCTTAGAGCAAGCAGTGAGTGTGTGTGTGTGTGTGTGTGTGTGTGTGTGTGTGTGTGTGTTTTAACTCCGCTGGTCCCTGGGTTCTCAAGCAAAAGCGCTTCTCCCTCAGTCCCCAGCTTCTTCCCCCACGTCGTGGCGCAGTCCCACCCCCAAAAAGCCTGGGAGTGGAGTGCTTTCTGCCCAAACCCCGCAGTTTCTCTGGACAGAGAAGTAGCCCCGCCCTTGCTGCCCTCGCGCGGTCGCCCGCAGCCACAAGTGGAAGCGACCGTTTTCCAAGCCCGAGGACCTTGGCCTTGGCGCCCCAAGACTTTCTAGTGGCGCTTTTACGGGGGTCTGCTCTGCCGCCCCCCGTCCCCGCGGGCGCCTCCGGCTTCCTGACAGCCGGAGTTGCGGGCGCCGTGCAGGGTCCGCCCCGCCTCCAACCCGACAAGCAGAGCCGCTGCTCTTCCCTGCGGACCCGCCTCCAGCCCTCCCCGCATCCGGAGTCCCGCCGTGGGTGCAGGGTCCCCCGCTGGGCGCCCCCCGGCGCGCCGAGAGCCGGCCGCGGGCTCAGCGACGGCCGCGCGGGGGAGGCGGCGGGCGAGAGGGGCGGGGCGCGGGCTCCCGCCGCCGCCCGCAGCCTCCTGCGGTCCTCTCGCCCGCCCTCCCCTCGCAGCCAGCGCTCCGCTGGGCTGAGGACCCGGGAGTCCGCGGCGCCGGCTCGGGGCTGCGGGATGGGGAGTTAGCGCCACGGCGGCCGCAGTGGCCGCAGCGCAGCCGGTCGCCGCCGCCGCCGCCGCCGCCGCCGGGCCCGTCCCGCCAGGGACGCCGGGCGCAGCCAGCCCGCCCCGGAGCCAGGCCCGCGGGCGGCGGCCGCGGAGCTGGGCAGGTGGATGCTGCTGGAAGATGGCGCCCTCGGGCCCGGGCAGCGCCAGGCGGCGGTGCCGGCGGGTGCTATACTGGATCCCGGTGGTGTTCATCAGCCTCCTGCTCGGCTGGTCCTACTACGCCTACGCCATCCAGCTGTGCATCGGTGAGTGCGCCCAGCGGCCGCCCCGCGCGGCCTCGCCCCCACGCGGCGCGCGCGACAGTCCCGGGACGCGGGGACCCCGGGCGCCCGCAGCTGCGCTGCCGCGCCCCGCCCCGGAGACCCCCCGGGCGCCCTGGGAGGCGCCGACTGGATGCGCGTCCGCTGGCACCGCGGCCGAAGACAGCCCCGGGGAGCCACTTTCCCCTCGTAGCTCTGGGGTTAAGGTGTCACCTGCACCCCGACAAACACGCAGCCCCGACACCCCCCTCACCTCCCGCTACCCACCGTCACCGCGGCCGCACCCCGTACCGCAGCAGGACGGTACCCGGGGCCCCTGAGTTCTCAGCCGTCAGTGGCCTCCGCCGGGTGAGGCCCGGAGGCTGCGCTGGAGGCTGAGAGCCGCACGCTGGGCCCGGGATGCGAGCAGCACCGCAGCTGGGCGGGCGACGCTGGCTGGGCCTCGCCGCCACAGCTGCCCCTTTCTGGGTGTCCCTAAGCTACTTTTTAAAAATTGGTGACAGCACTCGGGGGCGTTTTTGCCGCCTTTCTGATTTGAGGATTGCCAGTTGGATACTTTCTAGTTGCAAGGGGGAGGGGGAGCTACTAGAAAGTGCTCCAAGACGTGCACAATTGAGATGTTACCAAAAAAAAAAAAAAAGCCACACACACACACAACCCATAAGAGGTTGGACATCCAAGGTTTTTTCATCCAGAAAGTCAAGTGGCTCAAGCCCAAGTTTTAGGCTCCTGAATTGTTGGGTAAGGTACTTTCAATGCTGAAGACTTCAAAAATAAATAAGTAGGTAAATAAATAAAGTTGGTTATGCACAGTTAGGAAATACGATTAGGTCCCTTCATGTAAGCAGGCAGAGGTTTTGTGAGAGCTGATGAGTGTTATTGCCTGCCAGTGACTTGTGAATGCTTCTAAGAAAACGCCTGTGTTTCGTCTTGCTGAGGCCTTAGTTGGGAAAAGGAGGAAGGTTAAATGGTGCCCTGTTTAGCTGAACCTTCCAAACATAAAGCCTTCCAAAGTTTCAAGATTCAGACATAGAAACTGGCTGAAGCCATCTCACCTCCCAATGTTGCCCCTTGTGACAAATAGTAGCTGTCAGAATAATACCCCAAAAATAATGACTGATATAACTTTTAAGAGAATTGGAACTAACTTCCATTTTCATATTTTTTTAAGGTTGACATTATTCCTTTGTTTATTGAATTTAGAAATATTTCAGTACAAAAGAAAAGTGAATCTTTTTTTTTTTTTTAAAGATTGGGTTGTGCTGAAATCATGAAGACAGTGCATCTAAATACATTACACTCATCTAAAATGTCCGGGAAGAAAGTTTTCAGGCTCATGTTTGATTTTTGTATTAACTGTTAATATTAAAATAACTTGCCTTATTGAGACATACTGTATATGTTACATAACAATTGGAAACCTTTGTAGTATTTCATTCCTTCGCCTCATAAAAGCAGTGAATAGGTCCGATTAATGTAACCGTGCAAAAGAGAGAAGTACCGGAAGACGTTGGTAGATGTTGGTTATCAAAACAGGCAGCTTGTTCTCCTCTGTTATCACATTATGCTAAGAAGCTTAGCCTGATACAATGTCTCACATCCGGAGGAAGCACATGAAGGCAGGGAGAGCTTTTCTTTCCTTATACCTACCCCTGCCCCTGGCTGAGATGCTACATGGGAGGTCTTATTGTAACAGTTAGACAGGTGATGGGGGTGGGACTCAGTGGGAAATTGCTGTTATATCTGGATAATATTTTTTTATATATGGGATGGGCAAGAGTAGGTTTACAGTTGTGAGACACACAGCTACGTGAAACACAGAGTGTATTCTCATGTTATTTTCATGACTTGTATGTCTGCTTCCATGCGAATAACTATAAACCTACTTGTGCCCCAGCCGGTATATTTTCTGTCTATGTAAGAGAAATTTAAAGTATCCATGAACTCTATGTGACTATTTTATTAAGTGAAAATTTGACTGAGAGGGAGAATGCCTCTTTTTAAATTGCCTAAGTGACATGGCCTATTATTGAAACCTTACCTGGTGATCAAAGGTGGAGTCCTATGTGACTTCTCGTTACTGCCTCCCTAGCCTGGCACAATGCCTGTCACATTGAAGGCAATCCGTAAGTGGCTTCGAATAAGCCAATAAATGATTCAGAGGCAGCATCTCTGAGGTTGTCAGAAAGGAGTTTTTATATATTTATTTCTGTAGAAACACATAGTAAACTGTATGAAAGGTCTAGATTGCAGAGTCTAGAAAACACAATAAATTGAAAATGAACTTGATTCTAGAGACTACGACATTTAGGAGAGGTAACTCTGAAAGCCTGGATGGCTTTGGTTGGGTAGGAAGTTGAAATGAACTGTGCAATTTCTTTACAGGCTCTGGGAAGATGGCGACTAGTGTGGCAGACGCACAAAACCAGCCTCCTCTCTTTTGCACAAAGAAAGCAAATGTGAATGCCAGCCTTCCCTACCCACTCACCTCCACCCCCAGCAGTAGCCACATCTCGGATTGCCCTGCCCTTGTGGATTCTTTTTCTCTTGGAAGTTGCTATTTATAATCAGATCTTCCATATTTCACCTGTAAAACATCGGCCAGGGTTGGGACCTGAGAGTGGGGGGTCTCGGGGCTGGGAACTGGACTAGGTAACAAACAATTGAATAATCGGGGTGCTTTACCCTGGCCCTCCTTTTGCATCTGCTGTCAGCTGGGGATGACCCTGACTATAAACTGCCCTGTGCCCTTTGCTGAGTGAACTGCACTTTAGGAGTGGTGCTTATCCTGGTATCCTTGGAAACTGCAGATAATGATTCTCATTACAGTTAGTTTCTATATTTAACCATGTGGATGCGTGAGCCCCTCTAGGCACTTCTTCAGTTAGCATAATGTTTGCTTAGTGTTTGTGTTTTGTAAAAATAAACTCGTATCTCTTCTTGGAATATATGTATGGGAAAACTAGAGGGGAGGTACATATATTATATGAAGATCAAGTGTTTGGGGGCAGTTTCCTTCCTGTGCTACCAGAGCAAAACTAAAATAGGACCGCTAATACTTGTGATCGTTCAGCACATGTTTGTCTAGTGTCTTGATTAACTGGGCTCCTTTATTCATATCATTTCCTCCCCTCCTTCCTTCCCTGTCCCTCCTACTGCTCTCTCAACCCCAGCTCCTTTTGTCTTAAAGTCTTTGATTCCTTTAATTATTAGTTAGCTTGTTTCCCATAAAGTAAAATAAACTCAAAGGACAGAATCTGTAAGCTGGTACTTAGGCTACAGAATTAGAGGGAGTGAAGGCAGTCTGCAGCCTCAGGCATGCTTGGGTGGTGGACAGACTAGAGACAGCTTTCACGTGTCGCAAATCCATTATGGGAGACAGTGTATTAACTTTGCTTGTGGGGGAAGGTAACTGAAGTTTTCCCTTCTAACTGCAAACATTTAAACTTGTTTTAACTTTTAAGAAATCTTTTTATTTTGTTATATTTTCAAATTTACAGAAAAGTTTCAAGACTAGTACAAGAAACCTCCACACACACACACACCCTTACTTAACCATGCCTCGTTTTCTCTTGTGCTTGATTTAATCTCATGTCGTTTTGTACAGTAACGTGTTGTACGGGCTCGTAGCCTGGGAGCAGTAGGCTCTATACCATGTAGCCTTGGTCTGCAAGTAGGCTCTGCGGTCCAGGCTTGGGTAGGTGTACTCTGAGACACTGGCACAATGCAGAGTGGCCTAACATTGCATTTCGCGGAAGGCATCCCCTTCGTTAAGCAGCACATGACTCCTCAACTCTGCTGTTGCAGCAGAGCAGCAGCCTTAGACAATACTTTAACGAATAGCTGTGGTTGTGTTCTAGCAAACCTTCACCCACGAAAATAGTTAGCAGAACTGGACTTGACCCTTGGGCAATAGATTGCTGACTTCGGAGTATGTTAGAGGTTAGAATATTGGGGATTTACTCACAGTTCTGCAGTCTTTATTAAGAAATCTCTCTCAGATAATTGCAGCACCTGTATTCCATCGTAATTACTGAAAATGTTCAAGAATTTAAAGAATTAGTCTACACACTTGGGGATCAGTTAGGAGATATACAATCATGTTTTCCTTTTTCTAAAACAAACAAATATCCTTAGGATAAAATATATAAAACCTCATACTTGGATACTGTTAAGGTCTGATCTACTGTGAATTCAAGGCCATTGCAAGCTCAAGGATGGAGACTGAATGGGTCTCTAAGTTGCCTTTTATCATGGACTGTATTTGAGCCACACAGAGGAAGCAGTGTGTCCTTGGGGCTGGTAAACTATCCTTTACAAAATTATGCAGGACATTAAAGCTTTTTAAAGAAAAAAATGAGACATGGTTTTAGGAATACAGATTGCTATCTGTAATTATTAAAATAGTCTTAAATGAGATGAAAGCACATGGATAGAAAACTGATGCATATAAAACATTTAATGTCTGAAACACTAAGAATTTTTTTCTTGTTGATTTAATGGTGCAAAATGTATTGCTTCTGTGACTTTTCTTGATATTGGCAAATATTTAAAAAATTTAAAGTTCTGTGAGCGTGGCTTCAAATCTAAAATTCAAATGTATAAAATATGATATGTTCCATATTCTTGATCTGTGTGGCCATTTGATTTTAATATAAATGGTCCCTGAGAAAGTAGGAGAAAAGAAGGCTGCTTAATGCTATATTGGTTACATTTAGTACATTAGAAAATTCTTTTTAAAAAATATATATATATATTGGATAATGCAGCATTATTGTTTGTTGTTAAATCCTATTAGAGATAAGATATATAAAACAATTATCACAGTGCTTAGCAGGTAGAGGTACTTGATAAATGTTAAATGAATTAATCTCTTAGATTTGTAAGTATTATTTAATCCATTTTTAACATGAAAACATGCAATTGCATAAAGTTAATAGGTGAGAGAATAGAATCTAGCAGTCAAAACTCAACTTAAAGTTTGTTGTAAAAAAGTTTGCTTTCAAATGCTTCCTGAGATTGTCATCCGTGCCACTAAATGAAATACTTGCTCAAGTGTTTCTGGTAATTAAACAGAAGCTGAAGGTATGGTTTCTTAAATCAAGATAATTACTTGTCTTGAGGGAAGATACCCTTCCACAAGGTTAGAGAAAGGTTAGCATCAGAAGGGTTGGAGGAGGATTCATTCCAAAGCATTTATTGAACCCTTGGGCCAGGTACTTTCGCCCACAGACATTTTAGAGAACTGAGTAGAGATCTTTGACTAATAGCTAAGAAAAAAATTGTGTCTTGGGAGAAAAAAGATAAAAACTAACCAACCAAACCAATAAACAACAACAAAAAAAAACCCTGAAACTTTCTGTCTGGCTTGGGCACGAGGAGAGGGGTCATTACCTTTCAGAATACCACTCCCATAGCAGAGTGGCAGGAAAGCAAAATAGAAAACAGAACACCCCACTCCGACGAGCCTGTGAATTGGTTGCCGGACCAACATTAAAAAAAAAATCAATAAAGCAGGTAAAAGGAGCTGATGGTGAGCACTTCCATGGTATTGAATTTCTAATTGTGTTATAAATCTTACCACATACAAATATCTCAGAGTAAGGTTGTGACCAGCAGTTTTTGCCCCCCCTGCCAACTAGTTGGTCATTGCAGCTCCCCTCGTTTCTTAGGCAACTTTGACTCTGCCCCCTGCTTGGGGTATGACTGGGTGGGTGAAACTGAGCCGGGTGCAGAGGGCTTCCTGAACCAACTGAGCGAATCCATGGGAAGGCTGGAGAACTAGCTTAGAAAACGGGAGAGGCCAAGAGAAAGTGGCTGACGCGGAGCTGACGTTACAGGGGAGGAATGGCCATTCGAAGGAGCTGAGGCCCCAGTGACCTGCCTACAGAGTCCTGAGGCCACCCCACCTTTGTGGTTTTGTAGAGGTGGTTCCAGCTGCGCCAGGGCTGTGCCCATGTCCAGGCACCAGGGCTCAGCAGGAGTGGGCGTGTGCTCTCCTTGGTGTCCATGATAGAAAACAGTACCAGGAAGAAAAAAGAAAAAGACAAATGTGTTTCAGAGATTAGGATGGATGAGGTCTCGAGAAGGTCCTCATTCATTTTCTTGTTTGTTTGTTTCATTTGTTTTTATTGATAGAAAATTTGTGGTTTTTCTTCTCAGAAAAATGAAGCCATGACTTGTCATTTGATAATTTATACTGATGATTTCATGCACTTTGAGGGTTATATCACATCTCCCAGCCTTCATTTCTCTAGGAAGTGGTGAGTTCATGGGTCCCCCGAGATGCCAGCACTGTTTGTGATGACTGTAGAAATACTATCTTGTGTAGCTTGCAAAACGATAGATTAGAACATGACATAGATGCTTAATACCCTCTGGTGCGAAACCAGTTTTCCAGAGATTATTTAGAAAGGCACTTTTGATATTATGTGGAATCCTATGATTTTATATTAGCATTTAGGTGTGTCACAGAGCTTTAATAACAAAAGTATATTATAGTTGAGTTAATTTTCTTAATAGTCCATCAGAAAATTATCTAAGTGTTTTTGCTGTTTCCTTGAAGGGTAATTTTATTATAAGATCTTAATTGTTATCTCAGTCAAATGCTGGTAGTGGAAGGGATGGCACTTGCCAGATAGGGAGGGGATGGAGTGGGGACAGCGGGAGGCAGTACGTGACCTGATTTCTTAAGAAGCATATGGTAGCAGTGAAGTAACCAGCTACGATTGCCCGAAATTTTTCCTTTAGCAATGATGTCACATTTTGAGACATTTCTGTAGCATTTTTCCCAACTTGACTTTTCATCTGACTATACCTTTAAAAAGAAAAAGGTATTATTTATATTTACAGAGAGGAGAAGGGAGGGAGGGAGAAAGAGAGAGAAAACAAAACATCGAAGTGAGAGAGAAACATCCATCAGTTGCCCCTCGAATGCGCCCCAACCGGGGTCTGAACCTGCAACCCATATGCCTTTTAAATTCAATCATAAATTTAGTGCCTGAAATGTTACAAAATCTACTTTGATTTGGGAGGCACTCGAGCAAAAAAATGCTTCACTTACTAGCTTTCTTCTCTTAGATCATTTTAGATATGTTGTTGAATACATTTTTAAAATGCAAATGAAGGACAAGTGCTTTTATAAAGATGACTGTGTTTTGTTTCCTTGCCAGTATTTCTCTATTGTATTCTGAAATGTCTTCTCCCCTGAAGTGTAATTTAAGCATTCCTGCTCTTCATGAATTAATTTGACCTCATTGTATCAGTTCACTACCATCGCAGCTGTCCAGAGCAGTGCGTTACCAAAACCAACACCAAGGAACAGTCAGGAAACCTTCTTCTCGAAGTTCTTTAACATCGACTATCCAGAGAGTACAATAGCTTCAAGGTAGTTTATCTTAACAATCATCTTATAATAGACAGAATCCTTATAAAAGGCAGTTCATATATTTCCAAGAACTTTATAGATTTATTTGGTTGTAATTCCATGACATTTGACAAACCAGAATGCTTTGTCATGCTAATCTTTTTTCTTATATATAGGTAAAATTAAATTTCTGTTTCTGTGTTGATTGCATTATGTAATAAAAAGGGGGTGAGGGGTTTCACCACATTTGAAAGATGTGTTTAGAATAAGGTATCTTAAAACTCAGATGGGCTTGTGTCCCTGATCCTTTGGAGGGCCCGAGGGTCATTTTAAAGAGGTAGGTGAATCTGAAGCAGGTCCTTTCACCAGATTCGTAAGGATGTGACAGTGTGACTTGAAATGTGGTGTCTGTAACTCATACAGAGCTCACAGTGGGAGGACTTCAGAGGGAAAGCAACCTGCTACCAAAGAGCTGATGTTGGATGTCGAGCCGAGTGAGAGGCGCCTGATACCATGTAGGAGAAAGTAAAAGATTTCCGTGACGAGCCTCAACCTGAAAGTGAAACTGACATGGCGAGGGCTGATTTGTGATCAAGTTTATTACCAAGTGGACAACTACATGCGACGCGTTTTAGGAAGTCAATAAGGGATGTATCTCCTTAACCACGACCGGTGATTAATTATCAAGGGCGTCCAGGGAGGTCAGTTAATGCGAAAGGAGGAAGGGCAAGGACCAGTTTGACTCAATCAAGGGTTTAGTTATAGAATATTTTAAATGAAATGCAGCTTGTTCCAGGAGTAGCACATACAGAAGACTAAGGTACACAGAACTGAAAGCAGTATGTCCGTTGGAGGGGGAGAGAGGGTAATGATTCCCTATAGGCCCCCTAAACTGGCATTTTACAAATAATTACAAAACCCAAGAACTGAATGCATTTCTACTGTCTGTAATTTATCAAATACTCTCAATTTATTCATTCATTGAACAGTATTTATTAATGACTCTTGGAGTTCATAGTCTAGTTAAGGGCCAGGAGAACAAAGAGGAAACGTAAGTGAGTAGCTTATATGATTAGTCCGAAAGTCCGTAGCATCGTGACGAAAAGCAGCAGCAAGGCAAGGGTTGGGAAGGCCAGTGGAAGGCTTCGGTTGTAATACGGCAGTGGGGGAGGGGGAGCGGAGGCCGTGAAATGGAAGCAGCGGCGTGAAGATGCCTGGGGATTCAGCCAAGCTGGTATTGGAAAGAAAAGCACCTCAGGCAGAGGGGGAACAGTGAGTGGACACCTTGACGCAGGGTCCGCCAGTGCACTGGAGGAGGACCGAGAGAGATCATTGGCTGGAGGGAAGTGAGGAAGGAGGAGGGAAATGGGTGACAAGGTCAGAGTGCAGCAAAGGTACTTGCACTTGAAGTGAAGATCCATTGCCAGGTGTCGAGTAGCATAGCGATGTGCTACATGACTTACGCTTAGTAAGGTCCTTCTGCTGCGTCACCTAGGCTGCTCCATCAGTCCAGGTGAGAGACGGTGGTGTGCCACACCATGGGCTTGGGGAGTGGAAATGGTGAAAAGGGCTCAGATTCTGGGTGTGTTCTCAAAGTGGAGACAGCAGAATTGCTAGGCAGACATGTGAGTTGTGAAAGAAACAAAGGAGTCCAAATGGTGCCAGTGTTTTGGCCTGAACAACTGGAGGAATAAAAATCAGCTGAGAGCCCGCACTGTGGGTAAACGAAGCTGGGTGGAGGCGGAGCGACCTGAGGCCAGTGATGGGTAGGTTGGCATTGAAATGGCGATGCTGAATAAGCAGTTGCATTTCTGAGTTTGGCATTTGGGAGAGTCTGAACTAGAGGAATCAATTTCAGAGTCATCGGCATATAAATGGATTTAAAGAGTTAACACTGGATACTTTTGTTCCACCAAAGGAGTAAATGTGCTATTAGGCAGGCTTCCTTTCCTAATTATCTAAAGATAATCTACAGAAAATGTCACGAGAGCCTGACCAGCCCAGCCCGGCTGGCGTTGTAGCCCTGGCGCAGGGCAGTACATTCAGTGCACAGCCTCCTAGGAGTGACTGCTGGCCAAACTTGTTTAATGGAGCCTTTTGTGAGTGCAGCAGACATTCAAGCCTCAAAAGACATGATCTTTTATTTATGTTAGCTTTATGTTGTTTGATCACTCGAGTGCTCATAATACTTTTATAGCTTCAAATTAACATGGCTGCATTGTGACCCCCAAGTGTGTGTGTTGAAGCCCTAATCCCCAGCCCCTCGGAACGTGACTGCCTTTGGCTAGAGCAGTGATCTTAAACCTTTTTCATCCCATGGTACATATAAACTAATTACTAAGAACTGCAGCGCACCAAAAAATATATTTTTTGCCAATCTGACAGAAAAATAGGTATAATTTTGATTTATTCACACTGGATGGCTGTTCTTTTGTTGATTGTTGTCTTTTTTTTTTTTAATTTGACAATCTAAGGGAAAAAGAGGTCAGTGCCCTTGACTAAATAGTCAGGTATTGTGCATTTTAAAAATTGTTGTGGGCCACCAGTGTGCCATGGACAGAGGTTGGAAATCTCTGGAATAGAACCTTTAAAGACATAATTAAGTTAAAATCCGATCTTTGGGATGTGCCCTAATCTCATTTGATTTGAGGAAATTTGATACAGACACATAGAGACTGAAGACAAAGTGAAGACATGGCAGGGAAGGTGGTCGTCTAACCTCAATACAAGCCAGGAAGAGAGGCCTTAAAAGAAACCACACCTGCTAACATCTCGGTCTTAAATTTCTGGCCTCCAGAACTGTGAGAAAATATCCAATACCTTACTATTGTTTAAACCACCCAGTCTGTGGTACTTCATTATGGCAGCCTTAGCAAACTAATGCACAGATATAACAATCAGATGTCTTTTTTTTTCTTTCTGAACATTGGAATGCAATCACCTGCAATAAGGATTTAGGTGACAAAATTAATTATAGAAGCCCTTTGAAAGTTAAAAGAATAATTTGGAATATGAAAAATATTTGCCCTAATATAAAATAATCAGTTAAACAAAACAAAACAAAACTGTGGCCTAATGCACATAGTCTAAAATTCAACAACAGGCTTTGAGTAACCAGAGCACTAACGCTAACTGGTAGAAACTTTGGGACCTGTTAGCAAGCCAACAGGTCCACACAGGGTAAATATGAGCGGTGGGAGAGTGGGCGATGCATCCCTGTGTCTCTGGAGGCATCGGTAACCCATGAACTAGATTCTTGTTCACGACACAGGGACTGAACACAATTCATGAATGAACCACAAGATATTTGCATTGCTTGCAGATCTAGGGTAAGTGAAATGGTTTTAGGAAAAGAAAGCAGAGATCATTTAATTGGGGGAGAGAGCCAGACAGGAAACATGAGAAGCAGCTCACACATTGAGCAGAGGAAGAGATTCAGTCCAAATGCTTATTGATGACTGTCTTACTCAATTCTGTACACATTTTTTATACTTCCCACTTACATTAATGAATACATCTAGTACATAATTAGGTGGTGTCTGTATAGTGTTGCACTATTATAACATATGGTGTCTTATAGCAGGGGTGGTGCATGTCTTTCATCTGTAGGCTGCCAATGTATGATACCAGGTTTGCTTTAGCTGCAACTGAATGTATATACAGTTACTGCCAGCTCGTCTGTGCTAGTGCTGTAAGTAAATGCAGTGCGGAGCCAGGGGCTGATTTGCTGCAAGTTAGAGGAAAAGGGTGTACTGTAAGGCACGCTGAGATCAAAGGTTGTGCACATGAGAAGCTTCTCCCACGAATATATGGCAGTGAAGTTACAAAAGGATATAGTGCTTCCCTGTGATGCAGCACTGAAGAGTGAACCGTGAATAGCTGCATTCCCTTGCAGGCGTTAATAGGCACTGTGACCCAATGCTGTGCTGCAGTAACTATTGCTGGTGCCAGTGTTGTTTTAAATCTTTTAATTCGTCCCTTTAAGCGTACCACTGCAACTTTTATTTTGATGAGCACCATAAACACAAAGATTGGAATCACAGCTTTATATAGTTTCTGGAGTGCTACATAAGTGTCAAATAATTTACACGAACCTAGAAATATCGGTTTAATTTTTTTAGAGCGCTGTGTGTGCTCTGTTACATACCCTCTGGTCGCACAGTTCTCAGCATGTAGCTGCTAACCCTGGGAGGCAGTTTTAGAAGGTTTTCTGTTTCCTTGGAGAAGCAAACAAGGAGCATTAGTTTCTCTATGTAATAAGCCAGACAGCTAATGTTCAGTAGTGAGTAACAGTCCTCTCAGTATTACCCTCTGTGGTGATTCTGAGTATACCAGCTAATAATAGATTGATCTAAGGATGATTTAAAAATACAGTACAAAAGTTGTTTCCATCTGATCTCATATATTTTTGCCAAACTAACCAAAACACTAGTGGGATTTTGCTTGCTACCAGTAACTAAATACGTGCTTATGTACATAAGAAAGATGCTTAGTTACATTGGGCAAGATCATCATCAGGGCCCTTCCAATTCTAACAGTTTGGCCCCGACTAATGAGGGGAGCGCGTTCAGGATCTAAAACCCCCACCTGACCCTTCCCAGGTGGTGGAAAGCCACAATGCAGCGGCCAGACAGAGCCTCACCGAGGGCGGAGTACCCGCCTCAGACTTGCAGACTGGCGTGGCCCAGAGCAGCCGGTCTTGGCCTCTCACCCCAGGGGCATCTGGCATTGGAAATGAAGGGGTTGAAGTCGAAAAGACCCGGGCATTGTAGGAACTTGAGTTGAGCCGTAGCTGTGTGTGGAAGAGGGCGGACCCGCCCACCTCTAACAGGACAGGTACCCTCTCCTGCCCTGACGTGCACAACTTGCTGGCACTGGGGATCTCTTCTATTTTAATTTGAGACAGAGGGATTATAGGATTCCACTGAGTAAGCTTTGAAATGAGGACACTAAGCAAGGACCAGCCCTGAGATCAGGTTGCCTTATTTAAGTGCACTGCTTAGTACAATCGGGGATTCAGGAATTACCTTTCTCTTTGCCAAGGAGAAAGTGACAGTGAGTTTTCAGAGCCACAGTCATGAGACAAAGCCTTCCTTTTCCCTTTCCAAACTGATAAATCGAAGAGTCTGCGTGTCCCTGTTGGTTAAGTACAAACACTCAGCAAATGTGTTCTCAGCCTTCGGTTGGGTTAGTTAGATGTCACACTGTCTGTTTCTGCAGAGGAGAGCTCCTTAGGTATTTCGGGCAGTGGTTTGGTCAGCTTGGTAAAGGATTGTTGAGACAGAGAAAAAATCACTTCTATCTTGGAAGATCTGACAATGGTAAGAATTACAGGTGACTGTTCCAGGACAAGGGGATGTTCTGTCTCTCTTCATTGCCCATTTATGCAAATGGGGGCTATACCTTAGCAGTGCGCCTGTGCCGTACCAACCTCAAGAGCGACCTTTTTTTTTCCTTCTGATGTTAAGGAGCAAGGTCAGGAAACCCTTGCCCAACTCCTACTCTCCCTTCCTATGTCACAGTCTCACTCTTGTCCTCGGAACCCAAGACTCTGTTCTTAATCCCAGCTCTTGAATGATGACCCAGTTTTAAGTTCTGCCCTGAAATATGACCAACGGTTGAATTATTTGGATTCAAAGTGGGTAAAAGGACCTGTTATCAGGTTATGTTTAAGTTGGTGGAGGAGGAGGAGGGGCACAGAGGGCCTTCAGGGTCCCCCTGAGCAGAAGGCACAGGTAGGGGCGAGGGTATTAAATGCAGGCCAGTATAGGGGAGCCATCAAGGAAGGAGTAGCTGCCCAGGACAAAGAAACCCAGAGTGTTACACAGGCTGGGGACACCAGGTATGACAGACCCTGGAAGGCCGAGTGGATGCTTTGAAAGAATTTTGAAGTCGGACAGACTTCTGTTTGAATCCTGACTCCATATGAAAAGTTATTTTTACCCCTGTGAATAACAGTCTCCCCAGCTTTGAAAATGACCACCAGGGGTCATCGCTGAAGACTGAGTATGGGGTGAATGCCTGCCCCCCTCTCCCCATGGGTAGGGGAGAAGAATGAGGGCAGCCCCTCCTCCACTGTGGTGGGAAGGAAATGAGCTGGGTTGTTGCAAGCTTCATTTATGTTGTTCATTTATAATTTCGTCATATTGTTTCCGGTGTGTTGTGCATTAGAAAAGCTTTTGATGGCTTGCTAATACAGAGGCTGAACCACCCGATAACAAATGACTTGCATAACCGTTTGGACCATAACCTATAGAAAGAGACTTCCAGTATCTTGGCTTATGTCATCTGATTTCTGGTGGTTCCTTTTTGTCTTTGAGGTTCCATTGTGTCATTCTTCAGGAAAAGATTTGTGCTAATTTCTCGATCATTTTCCATGGTTGTTTGGTCCTTTCTAGCATGTAGTTTAGGTCAGTATAGTTGGCTGGATGTAAATTCTGGGGTGAAGACAGAGGGTAGGCATCAGACCACCTGGAAGTACTGCTTCTCCCTGGGTACACAGCCCCTCCACTTCTCACCTTTAGATTCGGATGCCCATCAGGCCCTATTGGAGCCAGGCCAAGCCATGGTGGGGCGCGTAGGGGGAGAGGGGAGGGCTGTGGCGAGAAAGGACCTCTGGGAGGAGCAGGAATAGAAAATGCAGTTTAAAAAATTCACTGGTTTATTATTTTCTCGTCATATTAATTTGCCCACATTGTAATTCCTCTGCATTTTTCCGCTTACTCACACTCAGAAGGCCTTCCAGCAATTTATTCCCATCAACTTGACATTTCAGTGTCCAGAAAACTGTAGCACAGCGAAAAGCTGGAAATGCACATTGTACTTCTTTCTCCAGATGGCGTAAAGGCACTAAGGTCTAGACCAAGGTCAGCCTGTTTGCAGCTTCGTGAGCCAGAGGCTGAGTGATGAGAAGTGATCTTGGAGAGCTCAGCAGGGCCCACATCCCATTCAACCACTGAGGCTTTGAGCAAGGAGATGGCACTTTCCTGTCTGTTCAGTACAGAGCCATGGAAGGGTTTTTAGTCAGATGACATCAAGTTACGTTTTAAAAGAGATCATGGTTTCTTATTGCAAAATGAGTTTTTAAGAAACCATGTGGGGATCCAGTGAGGAATGTAGATGGCCTGGCGCGGTGTTTGTGGTTAGGACCGTTAGAATTGTGAGATCTGGCTGTTGTGGTAACAGAGGGACCCCAAATTGGAAACCGTGTGTCTGGAGTCCAAGCTGTGCACTATGAAGCCGTCCACGTAAGAAATCTCCAGGCCTGCAGAGAATTTTTATGAGTTTATTTGCACCAAACTGATGATTGAGAAAATGTTCTGGAAAATGGCACTTTTAGCTCTTATTTTATATGTCAGAATCAAAGGGGACGACATAAGAGGGTTACATGAAATCCGTTTGGTGATAAATTAGGGAGGCAAGAGGAAACAAAACAGGGAAATCTATGAGACTGATAAAAAGTAAAATGAATAGACACATACTTTTACATTGGTGGGTACTGGATAGTTAATAATTAACATTCACAGCACAGAGAGGTGGGGCTTGGGGAAAAGATAACATTGAGGGGTTCTGTGGGTGTGCCCTGAGGGGTCTGGGAAAGGGATTTTCTGTCATTCCAACGGTGGGCTGTCCAGATGCAAAAAGGCAGCAGACAGGCTCAGTTAAGGTAAAGACTGACCTTTGTCAGGAAGATACTGGCCTAAGACATGACTACCCGTCGTGACTCGCTTTTAGTTAGAAACTTTTTAATTTCAGAACATCCTAGGTTCAGAACATTTAGGTCTCTGAGTTTGTAAGTCCTCCACACAGGTCTGCCCTGAGCTTGTCAGCTTTTTTCGCCCCCAAAGCCTTGTCCTTACCCTTTGTTTCTACTCTGAAGCTATTTAACCTGTCCCTGACAACGTTTCTACAAATTCACCAATAGATATATTTGTACAATGACTTTTGCCCTAGCTTTTTAAGTCAATCTTTTTTTTTTAATACATCACCGTAGGACTGAAGATAATTTTAGAGCCAGAGGAACCTTTAAGATAAAGTGCAAATTTTGTTTAAAAATAAAACTGATGCACAGATCAGCTGAATATCATGATCAAGGCCACACATCCGGGAAGATTGGACTGGAGTCTAGGTCTCCCGTCATCCCCCAGCTGAATGCAAGTGCAGGGGATCCAGGGAGGGCCAAGAAGTGGGAGAGCCCAGAGCTGCTGCGGCATCACGCACAGGAGGCGGCGGGTGCGAGGCACCGTTGGTGAGGAAGACAAGACTGAGGTTGTCAATGAAATGACAATGGTGAGTGGGGATTACAAAGGAAAACACAGTTTGATAAAGGTGTAAAAATGTACGTAGACCTGTTGCAAAGGAAATAAATTCAGAAGTATTTGTTAGAACGAAAAGGATGCGGTTAGACTTGAACTGGAAATACCCATTGGAATAATGTATTTTTCATACGTCTGTCATTAAAATGGCCTGGCAGCAATGTCACCAGTATTCATGGGAATGACTCCTAGTGTGCTCTCTCACAGCCCAAGTTTTGATCTTAACACATAAAAAATGAACTAGAGCTTCTTGGAAAGTAGCTAAACGGACAAAGGAATGTGCTTCAAGGGGTTCCCACTGGCCAAGTCAGTCCAAGAACTCACTGGCACTGTGACAGAGCATTGCCGAAAGAGCTCACCTCGTTCAGTTAGAGTAAGCCGAGTACCGAGAACTCATGGTGTCGAGGGTGCGGGTGACCATGACAGCAGTGACAGTGGTGGCGTGCTTGGGAGGAAGGACCAGGAGTTGGTTGAGAAGGCAGTAGGGGGCCAGATGGGGAAGAGATGTGGCACATTTGAATGATTGTTAATCATTTCCTGTGGAAGGAGGGTCAGGGAAGTGGATGGCAGCTAGAGGCATGAGGTCAAAGGAGAGATTTTGATAGGCCAGGACAAGGTCAAGCATATCTGTACTGTTACTGTTATTTTTGCCTTAATCTTCTGAATCCGAGCTGCTTCAGTGATTAATTGGAAACGCTTATTTTTTATTTTTCAATTACAGTTGGCATTCAATATTATTTTGTATTAGTTAGGTGTATAGCATAGTGGTTAGACGGCCATGTACTTTACAAAGTGATCCCCCCTGATATTTCTAGTACCCACCTGGCATCACCCATAGTTATTACAGTAGGTTTACAGTTGTTTGCGTGGAAAACAATACAATAATTAATACCTAATAATACAAGAATGAACTCCATGCTTTGTGTACTCACAGCTGTAAAACCTACTTTAGCCCCACTCTATATTGTAAACTAGACCCACTATACTGAGCAGTACATCTCCTGACTGTTTGGTAACCACCAGTTTGTACTTCTTAATCCCTTCACTGAAGATGTTTTAAGAGCTATGTTTTTTTCCAGTTACTCTTAACTTCTAACTGAAATGATTCCTCATGCAGTTGAAGCTCTTTGAGCACAGGGACCGAACCTCGTGGCCATTGTATCTTCCACAGTGGCACCGCATAGTACAGTCAGCGCGCATTTCTCAATAAAGGAGTTAAAGATAATCAGAGAAAAATAGAATTTGGCTCTAAAGCTATCCTTAAGATTCATTCATTAGAACCACATCTTTGTTTTGGGTATTCTTTCTTTATTTTCAGACTACATGCATGAGGCTAAGATTTATCTGTGTCAGGCTGAATTTGGAAATAGCATAGTGATTTTAGGCTTTATAAAGAGGAGTTGCTGCATATATGAAATATAGGTACATTGTTTTCCAAAAGAGGGAGTTTGAATTTGAAGGTAAGAAAAAAAAATTCCAATTAAAAAAAGAAATAAAAAGAACACAGCCGTATACATTTGCAGTGAAAGTACCAAATTGTTCTAGCAACGATTATGTAACTGTTCTTTGCTTATTTAAGGGGGAAAGTATATTTTTTAATCTACTATGAAGGCATATTTTAGTATTTGAAGTTTTGGATTTTGAATGTACTGATAACTAAATTAACTAGATTTAAGTAACCAACAGATAAGTACTTGGGCTACTTACTTATCAAAGGGTGCATATTTTTTTTTGCAACAAATGTCACTGCATAATCACCAAAGCTAAGTTTTTAAAAATTAGTTGGTAAAAATATGGGACTAGAATAATTTTTTAGATGATCTCTGCTTTTAATCAAGGTGGAATTTTAACCAGTCTAGATTAAATCCGCTCTAATATTTTTATCTAGCATCCTTAGCAATCAATGGATAGATAAATAAACTTAATTTGGATAGGATTATTTGTAGTCAGGTTTTGAGAGTATGCCAAAGGATTTTATTATTGTTTCCCCTCTAACAGATACATAAGACATACTGTTGTTAATTTTCTAGGTATAATTCCAATTTACTAATTGATAATAAATATTAAATTTGGCTGGAGAACTGATACAAAAAATTAAATACATATATTCTCAGTAGATTTCCAAAATAAAACAATTATAGGTTGATGATCTGATGATTAAATATTTGTGTCAATTTGGCCAGGCTGTGGTGGCCAGTTGTTTCATTAAACGCCAGTTGTCTTGTAACAGGAAGGTTTTCTTTTTAGATGTAATTAACATTTAAATCAATAGATTTTGAGTTAAGCAGGTTACCTTCCAGAAAGAGGGTGGACCTCATCTAATCAGTCGAAGGCCTTATGAGAAAAGACTGAAGTCCCCTGAAGAAGGGGACTTCTGCCTCTAGACTGCCTTCAGACCCAGGACCTCAGCGTTCACTGTCCCTTGGGTCGCCCAACTCTGCCATTGTAGTACAAAAATAGCCATATAAACAAATGGGTGTGTCTGTGTGCCAATACAATTTTATTTGCAGAAACAGGTGGCTGGCTGTGTTTGGAACAAGGTTTGTAATTTACTGACCCCTGGATTAAGTGATTGCTTGATAATGCATGCAAAAGAGGTAAGGGGGGATGTACATTTTAAGGGATGTTTTGTTCAAGCCAAGTTGGATCAAGAAACAGTTTACCACCCTTTTGTATTTTAGTGGTTATTAACAATTAATAATAGAAGTTATTCATAATCTTATTCTTCAGCTTTGGTTTTACCTGTTTTATTTTTATGTAAGGATTTCTTAAAGATTAACATGACAATAAAAATATAACTCTTAACCATTCTACACCAATTCAACCTTTTCTCTAATGCCCCATTCTGTTTCTTGGAGAAATGATTTATGAGGGAGGAGGAGGTTAGGCAGAAAGTAGAGCCAGAAAACAACTGGCGACCAAACTGCCAGACTTGCTGTATCTGTGACGGCGCCAGATTCCAAATGTAACCCGTAAAGGCTTTCATTTGCTCTTGGCGAACAGGAGCGCCTTCCCTCCTTGGTAACTCTGGTGACAGTGTACCTTTCCCACTGTCTCTCTTGCTATTACACTCTTAGTGCCAAGAAAGTGCTGCAGTTCCTTAGGGTCTTAACCAGTCAAAGTCCTTGTTTTCTCATTGCACTGGAACTAATCAGGGAACCATTTTAAGTTCTGGAGGTATATTGGAAAGTTAGAAATCTTTAAATCTTAAAATGTTATCATTGCAGGTCATGGACCAGAAAGAAATTAGGCTAATCCAAGATAAAATCAGACAAAAAAAAAATTTTGAAATGAACATTAACATAGTGACCCACAGTGTTCCTATTGTTTGTATTCCGATGATCACCAGACGTATGAACAGTAACTATTTCAGGTAATAATAATGCCTCACTCTTACCCCCAAGAGTAAATTGCAACCTTTTCTTAAACAGTCATTCAAGAACAAAATATGTGCATTTGAAAATAACATCATAGTTGATGTTTTTACAATAAGAAAAGAAATGTTGAAATAGACACTTCTGCTAAATGAAAATTACAAGGTGAGTCATTGAATACTACTTAGGTGCACATGTTTGAGAGCATTAATGTCCTCGGTATCACAGAAGTAGAGACCACGTATCTGTTAGTGAAATGGGTCAATTTGAAACATTGGACACTGTTATTCAATCAATGATAAGCCATAACATTTTGCTAGTATGTATTAAATCATTTGAAAGTAGTTATATAAACCTTACTTGCAACATGTATAACAGACATGGGATTACTGTCCAGAATACGTAAAAGGCTGTTAGTAGGAGACACAAACTAATGGGAAAGTAGTACTTCACTCAGAAGAGATAGGAAAAACCAATCATTATATTTAAAAAATAACGCTAACCTTCACCCCTAGTCAGGGCAATCAACACTAAAAGAGTGATTTTTATTTTTACCTCAGATATTGACAAAAGTTAAAGATTTATTTTATGTTTATAGAAAATTGGACAGGCTCAATATCCTTCTGGGGGTGTAATCGATGCAGCCTTTTTAAATTTCACATTTTACCCTACAAATGCTATCAGAATTATTTACCATAAACATGCATCTGTGTCCATGCATATAACTCGTTTAATTGAACAAAATAGAGGATCTCTGTGGATTTTGAAGTACATTTAGAGAAAAACAAGCTGTGGAGCGGAGAAATAGCTTTGAAAATGACGTCTTTGAATGCATGTAGACCAGTGTAGTAGTGGTCCAGGTCAAAGATGATCAGATTATACTAACTGTACTTTTCCTTTTGTGTTACTTTTTTCAGTTTTGTCAGCTAGAGTCATGGGTCAGTAAATAGACTTTCTTTAAAACACCAACACCTCTGGAATGGTCGTTAAGGGTCATTCACACATAGATGTGCATGTGGAGTCAAGTTGTTTTTCCAATTCCTTAGATTAGCTCCACTGAAGGGCTGGAAATTTTGGCCCAAGGAAGAGCTGTAGTCAATTGGGGCTACTCTTGAAGACTAGGAAGTCATTGACTAGAGAGAAATGCATAAAGGATGGGTAGTGTCAGATATAACAGACACACTTGCCTACAGCCCTTCCAATGCCCCCGGCTCTACCACTGCTAGGATCCCCTGAGAAAGTGAACTCCGACCCTCCACTCTCTGATTTATAAGCAAACTGCAGAACAGGCCATTTGTATGTCAAAGATTATCTGTGTTTGCCAGTCCCATTCTTGGGATCAGAAATATAAAGGAAATTGAGAGCTTAGGAAGGAACCACATCCAAGTTGGTGAGAAATCTGAAAGTCATGTAGTAGTTGAGCTAAAAAAGAACATTTTTAAGAGATCACAACTTTATGTGAAGGTCTGTCATTTAGATTTTTGGTTTATCAGCACAGGTTGGAAGTATGGGAACCATAGGTAGAAGCCACAAACAGGATAATTTCAACTCACAATAATCTTAATGATCATTGTTAGAGCAATCTCATACTGGAATGGGCTGCCCTCCAAAACTGTGCTCTCCTGCTGGCTCTAGAAGTGCCCAAACTGATACTCAATAGCTCTCTTGGAAAGGAGGTTGGTTGGATCAGGTGATCTTAAAAATCTGTCACCGCATTACACTCTGATTCCATGCTACTTAAGGCGATGGAATTATATATTCCAGGACTAAGGCCTGGAACCCTGTTCCACCTTTCCAAAGCCAACAGGAACAGAAACACATAAATAAGCAAAGTCAACTCTTCTTTTTCCCAGCTGAGATAGACGAACACTTCCAAAAGACTGTAGCACAAATGGAGGAAGTCTGAATGAGAAACACAGTGAGTAGACAGTACAGGTGCTAAGAAAACCGCTTGCATTACTAAATTCAGTTTCTTGTCCCAGCGTGTTTTAGCTCTGTGGTCCCTGTGCTAATCTTCCTGCCACCTCGGAATGTTTACAGAAGCCTCTGAAGGATGGCCGTTTCTCTGGCACACTGCCCCAGACCCTCATTACATGTAGGGAGCAATTAGTCATTGGGCACCAGAATTTGTAATTATAGAAATTGGAAAACAAGTGTGTGGCATGGCCGCATTTTTTTTTTTTCATTTTTGAGTGCTAACTAGGTGATTGCCACCCTGAAAACCACAATAAATGTCTCTGGAAATGGAATGACCGGGAAAACAGTGCTTTTATCTGAACTCTGTAGTTGGAAGGGAGAGCAAGAAACCGATCATTGCTGTAGGAGTAAGGCCCAAGGGACAAGCTCGACAGGTTTTGCTGAAATGTCTGTAGAGGAACGGCTGAATGCGTCTCCCTTCCCCACCCTCTCTCCCACAGTGCTCACCTCTCCTCTAAATAAAGTTGGACAAATATTTAAAGAATGTTGGTTTGAAGGGAGGGTCCAATTATTAACCTGTAGTGCCCTAAGTCTCTGTTAGGCCCTACGTTTGCCATATGCATCCTATAACCTATTTCCTATCTCTTTTTTTTTTCTATTTATTTCTATAGTGTCCATGGAAAACATTGGAGAACAAGGTAAAATATATTATATTATTGTTTTAGATATACAATCTTAAACAGTTTTTAAAAAACAAATAGAATTCACTTAGATCTGGTTGGGATAAATAAACTACTCTTTAAGAATGTGGAGACAAGCGGGGGTTAAAGAAACTCTATTGTCTTAATTCCCGGACTCAATTCTGTCAGACACTTGGCAAAGGGCTCCACTCTGAAATGGCCGCAGTTGTGCCAGAGACTCCCATGGCTATAAGATATGGGAATATCAATGATTTCCTGTTTCAGCTCAGAACATTTACCCATAACCTGAGTCACCTACAGAATTCATGGAAAATATCATTGTTTCCGGAAATCTCACACTGATTTAAGTGCTTTAATGGATAATTTAATTTTTTAATGATTCTATGAACACAAGTATCATTCTTTTAAAAAGTTAGTTACTACTAATGTTTTAAAATATCATATATACTGTATTTTATATTAGTGCATTTTATTCAACTATATCTTACAGAATTATTATATATTAATGCATATCCCAGAATTAATCATTATGACTGTATACAAAATTAATATTTTATATTTGCATAGTACTTCAAGCATAAAACACTGCACAAAGTGCATTTATATATATTTCCTGAAAAAAGTATCAGAACGCTTTTCTTAACAGTTGTCCCATGTGATAAATAAGACACTTGAATTCCCACTGGAAGAAGTCTCTTTGTTCAGGTGGTTCTCTGTTTAAATTTGTTATCATTAAAACAGTGATGGCCACCAGATTGGATGAGAGCTAAGCGAGGAAGCAAACAGCTTCTCAGATAGGAACTGCTTTTGCTGTTGTTTGCCCATGAAGTTCTTAAAGCTGAACATTTTGACATTTGGTTAGTGCCGTGCTTGTTATTTAGAGGTGCGGACACACCTGGCCATGCTCAGAGTTTGCCAGTAGATGGGCCTGCCTACAGGTGGGGGGGGCTCTTATCAGAGTCATAGATCTAACTATGCATTATTAGGGATTTTTTAAAATATCTTGGCTTTAGGTATAATAATTCATTCATCGAGTTGTGCCTATTCCAGTATGATATAAATGAACTTATTTGCAATAATCAAAATCAATTTTAAAATTTCAAAATAGAATGCATTTATTATAGTTGGTAATTCTGGCACTTTAGAGCAAGCAGCCCATTTGTGAACACCAGTTTGCATATTACAGTGACAATCATGTTTCTCTCACTTTAGCTGTGTGCCTGATTGCCTATCATCTACTTTTCGCAATGTTCGTCTGGTCGTATTGGAAAACTATCTTTACATTACCAATGAATCCTTCAAAAGAAGTAAGTTAAAATATTAGTAATGTCATCCTAAAGTTAGAAATCAATACTCCTAACGTCTGGAGTATGAATTTTATGTCTTTTTTATGAGTGTAAACTTACTGAGTGCAATAATTGTTAATATTAATGTCTGTTAGTAAATACTTGAATTTTCACTTGGTAAATATTATTGTTGCGCTGGATGAGTATTGTATTCCCAATTTAAATCTACTGTGTGTTGTATTTCTACTTTAGAGTTAGACATCAGGATGGGTGGGTAGATGGATGAACAGATAGACAGAGCTGAAAGTAGACATGCTTCTATTAGAATTATCATACTAATGGTGTGTTAGTTGGCTATTAGCCACCAGTCAACAACAACAAAGTAATTATTACACTAATCAAAGTCTGTAGCCAGGCCACAGCTGCCAGGTACCCGGGCTTCCTCTGTTTTGTGCTCTGCACATTTAGCCTCCATTCCCAAGGTGACCTCTTGGCCTAAGACAGCCGGTCTGGTTCCAGGCATCATATCTACATTCCAGCCAACAGGGCAGAAAAAGTAGGAAAGAGGAGTAAAAAGTAAATGTACTTCTCTTTAAGGGTACTCTTTAGAAGTTGCCGTTGCCATTTCCACTTATATTTGGAACCCAGTTACATGGCCGTAATCTATTCGCACAGCAGGCTGGGAGTGTGGCCTTTATTCTTGATGGCTGTAGGAACCATGTTAGAAGCAGGAAGGAGTGGATATTGAGGATCGTCTAGCTGTCTCAGCCACAGGAGCTTTTAAGTAAAGTGATACGATCAGATATGCATTTTGAAAAATTCTTTGTGGCTATCTGTTCCTGGGCTTTTAATCCTGGTTAAATCTTGCAGCAAAGGACTGAGTCTTACTCATTTTTATACCCTTGTCCCTTAGGTCAGTACATGTTTGTTGAATAGAAATAAACTTTGTTCCAGTAACAGTAGCGTAGCTTTAGTAGGCTAACCTTAAAAAAAAAAAAGAAAAAAGCCTGGGCATCACTGAAAATTGTTTCCTGAGGTAACCTGTTTGAAATGCAGCTGTGGTCATGAGGGCCAGTAAATATGCACTATGACCTGGAACAGGATATGGAAAAACAAAAACACAGACTTGCACAGAACTGACGGTATGCTTGGCCTAGAATGTGTTAAATACAGCCTTTTCCTGCTACTGTCTACTTTTTTCTTTTCATACCTCTTTTGCTTCCCCCCTATCATATTTACCTCTTCTCTGTAGGCTCTCATCCCCATCCTGGCTTTAGCTGTAGGCTTGAAGGAAAGTGCTGACTTTCCGTTGCAGGTGACCTCATCCACTGTGCTGATGATTATGGCGTTACCGGTGACCTCTGTGTTGAAAATTTCCAAATGTATTTCTGCTTATGACCTCTGCCATCAATTTCAAACTTATGGCTCCCTGCCAAACAGAGCTGCTTGATCTTTCTACTGATACCTCAAATATAACACATCAAAAGCTGAAACCACCACCCACTCCATCCCCAAACTGTGACTCCCCCGTTTCTTAGACCAGTTAATGCCACCGATGCCCACCTTGCCATCTGAGCCAGGCGCTTGGCAGCCATGCCTGAGTCTTCTGGCTCCCTCGCCCCCTCTGCCAGCCTCCAAATTCTGCTGGCGTTTTCACTCCATACTATTTCCTTTTTAGTTCAAACTCCCTCCTTCCTCAGCATCGACTGAATTCATTTTTAGTTATTTTTTTTACTTTTGAAAAAAATTTCTTTTTAATTTATTGAATTGAGACGGGGGAGAGGAGAGAGAAAGAGAGAGAGAGAAGTATCAACCAGTTGTTCCCCCATCCATACATTCATTGGTTGATTCTTGTATGTCACCCGATCAGGGATGGAACCCACAACCTTGGTGCATCAGGACAGTGCTCTAACCGACTGAGTTAGCCAGTTCAGGGTCTCAGTCATCTCTCTCGTCTGAGACATTGCAGTCTTCTCTTGTATAGTGTCACTGTTTTCAGTCTTGCCTGCATTCCCTTCCCAGAAACCTGCAAAAATTCATCCTCCCACTGGAAGCTGGACTGACCCATTTAAAAACAACTGTGATGCCATCACTCTGCTGCTTGTACCCTACTCAATGACCCAACACATCCCACGGGGTGAAGGCCAGCCCCCTTATTCCAACAACAGTGACTCCTGTCTGAATGTCTGAATTACCGCTTTACAGTCTAGTAGTTCCTAATTACATGTCATTTCTGGTATACTTCATGCCCTTATTTTCTTTCTAGAATATTCTTATCTCCTTTCTCATTGAAATAATTCTATTTTTATTTGTAGTGGTTCCTCATTACCTCCCAAGCCTCGAAAGCATCGGATTATCCCAGTGCTCAGTTTCTGGACTTCTCTTTTATTTCTCTATTTACATCATGGCCTTATCTATTGTCTCATTCATTGTTATAGCTTTCACATTATTATCAGCAGTCTGGTCCTCTCTTCTAACCTCCAGGCTCATTTACTGCTACTTATTTGGCATCTAATAGGAATTTCATATTCAACATACCTGAAAACAAGCTTCTGACTTCCCACCCAATCCCTTCATCTCCCTATTTCTAAAGTTTCCCTGTCCCAGTAAAGGCAACACCATTCATCAAGTTGTTCAGAAAACACTGGAGTCGTCCTTGGCTGCCCTCCTCTCAGACCCATAGCCTACCCGCACGTTCTGTAATCAGACCCGCAGGGGCCCTCAGCCTGAGCTCACGCCGCCCCCCACCCCCACCCCCGGCTCCTTCCCCTGGCCCACGCCCCCATCCGCTCTCACTTGTGTGTTGCAGTCCCCTGTCAGCAGTTTCCCTTGCTTTCGGACTTGCCCTCTCCTGCGTATCTTCAACAGAGTAGCCAGAGTCATTCTTTCAAAGACAGGACAGATCCTACTATATTTCTCTTCTTCTCAGGACTTCCCTGTGACATGTGAGGCCACCCGCGGTAGCCTGAAAGGACGCATCTCTGCCCCACTTTCCTCTTCATGCTGCTTCAGTCCCCCTGGCCTCCTTGCTGTTCCGTCAGCGTGCTACGCATCTTCCTTGAAACCTGCCATTTCTCCTTGACCTGGAACACTCTTCTCCTGTGTGACCAGGTCCCTCACTTTCTTCCTATCGCTACATCTCTGTTCAAGTGGTGCCTTGTCTTTGAGGTTTTCCATGACCACTCTGTATAAAACAGCAAAACACTACACTACTGCCCCCGGCATTCCCTATAACCTGAACCTTTCTTTATTTTTCTCCATAGCATGTCACTCAGTAACACATTTCATATTCATTTTTATAACATCCCTAGAATATAAGCCCTAAAATGACATGAACTTTACCTGTTTTACTCACTAATCCATCGCCAGTATTAAAGCAGTGTCTCACCCGTGAAAGGTAATAAATACTTGTTCAGTAATTCAAAGTAGAGAAGAGGGCATGTGCACAGATGGAAGTTTGTGTTTACAGGTTAGGCAGGAAGCTGAGATGACTTCTGATTTCTCAATCATATTACACGTGAGGTGATCAGCTAAGAATGATGAGGGAGTTAGGCTGACTGAGGTTTGGAGGAACAGAGAAGTTTTGAAATAGTGGTCGGATAAAGTGGAAAAAATGAAATGATACGAAACGCAGGAGAAACAACACAGTATGGGTGGGGTAGTTGAGATGGAGGACAGGGAAGCTGCCGCTGTACCAGGCTTTGTTGGATGGCTTTTCTACAGAACACGTATTTACCTTATTCGATCCGTAGAACTGTGTGAGGTGGATATTATTCATTACCATTTTGCAGATGTAGCAATAGGCTCTGAACCTTAGCTGATTGTCCTAAGGCATCAAGTGCTAGTGTGTGGCACGTCGAGTGCTAGCACTTACGCCAAAGCTCTGCTGACCATTAAGCCTTACGGTCCTATCACCATGCCACGGACAGTGGGCACAGCAGTGGGCGTGCTCAGGACATCAGTTGGAGTATGAAGAAAAATAGCAAGACTTTTATATATATGCATATACATATACATATATATGTATGTGTATATATATGTATATATGTGTTATTCTTTTAATGTTTCTTTTTAAAATTTCACATCTAAGGTACATAACATGTTCATTAATAGCACATAGGTACGTACATACATACTTATGCATATACTGGCAGTGTGGCCTCAAATTACTTTTCACTGATAAGAATACCTGTTTAAAAGACTTTTGAGGCCCTTCCTGTAAAGGAAAGAGCCCTTGCTTGCTGGTTAAGAATCGTAAGTTATCCCGTTAGCAAAATGCAAGGTCCTGGGCTAATTTTCTTAATTGATGAGCAGTTAGACACTCCTCACTTGTCAAATGAGGATCCTGGACTTAAGTTGACAATAAAGTGCCCTCATGTGCTAAAAAGCTTTGAAAAATGCAACTACAAAAGTAGAAGAGGTAAGATGAGAAAATAATATTTATATTTTTCACACTATTGAGAAGATATAAGAGATCTGGAACACATGAACTAAAATGTACTTTTTTTCATAACCAGTTGTTAAATTGATTTTTCAATTTGTAAGATTTTTTTCCCAATAAAAAAGTAAAATAACTATCCTAAATTATATTTACAAAATGAAGACTAGGCAGAAGAAAAAAAATCCCATCACAGTAATTCATTTTACATTCTGAATTTCTTTCTAGTTATTTTTTTTCACTTAATAGTCCATCATTGGCTTATTTTCATTTTTAATAATAGCATAATATTCTCACTGAAATATAAACATTTCCTCAGTCACATCCCCACTTGGATTTTCAGACCGATCTCAACTTTTCATATTATAGATAATATTGTTAACATGTTCATACACAGAGCATTTCCAAATTAGGGATTATTTTCTTAATATAAGTTCTCATAGGTAGAAGCACTAGATCAAGAAAATTTCAGTCACTTGCCAAATTGCTTCCCAAAAGGATTTACATATAGTGCTTTTAGATTTATCAGACCCTTAGTGTTGCCTCTTATTAAAAAAACTGTTGCCAACTTCACAGGCAAAAAAAAAAGTTCTGTTTTAATTTATACATTTTAGGCACTTGTGAGGTTATGTTTGTTTTTGTTCTAAGTGAAAAACATCTAGCAAAAAGGAAATACAGTTCTATGAGTTTTCTGTTTGTTATTAGATTCCAGTTTTCTCTTATTTGACATGTCCTTTTAAAATTATACTTTTTTAATCTGAAAACTATTTGAGCCCAGATCTTGGTTTCTAAAACCATTCTTCTGTAAAAAGAATGTGGATTCCTTGGAGAGATAGCTGATTCTAAAACTTGAACAGAAAATATTTAAGGTGAGCCAGGAGCATCCTATGGTCCCAGGAAGTAAGGAAGTTTAAAAGACTTAAAACCATTCTTTTTGTGATTATCATATTGGAGCCCAAGCAAATTACATTTCTCAAATTACATTGAGAAAATTTACATTTTTCTCAGATAAGTATTTTTAGTTGATTGGGCCAAATTGGAAGTATAAGAAGTAAAAGTGGTGATTAGTCAGTCCATTTTGAGTGTTAGAAGAGAATTCACGTGTTAATTATCCCTATGTTAAAACTCAGATGAGAAAATGTGTGATAGATTTGTTTCTTTTTTTGTTCCTAATGATATCCAATTGAAAAATTCATCCATTGAGCCAAGTTTATTTTTCCATTTTATCTATTAATATAAGTAATATTTGGATAGAACTCTATAGTTTATAAAGCACTTTTACATACTGTATTCCTCTTGAGTTTCACAAACATCTGAGGAAGTGGATATTATTATTGTTATCTATTATTCTATTTTCTAGATACATAAACTAATAAGCTGTGCAGTTAACAAACTTGTCAAGATTTCAAACTCTCTTATTACCTCTCTGAATTTATATACTGTGTACCTCTAATATTTTATAAATGCCGTGTTCTGGGTTATTAGATCATTATGTTATCGTTTCTTTGAAAATATTGATATATTGATTAAAATTTAAATCTATTCCACAGTTCCATCTCTCTTATGCAGAGAAAGAGTTGCTGGAGAGAGAGCCAAGGGGAGAAGCCCACCAGGAAGTTCTTAGGCGAGCAGCCAAAGATCTTCCCATCTGTACCAGGACCATGTCTGGAGGTAGATGTTGATAATCAGTACTTTGCACAGTAGCTCGTGGTGACCGAGAGAGAGCATATCTATATACTTGACACTGTCAGACGCTCTTTGAGAAACATTGGGCTGTATCTCTGATAGCTATTAAACCTTTACTGTGCAGTTAACACAGTAGAAAACACAGTGGAAACGTGAATCACATGTAGCTCAGGGATCTTAACCAAATCACAACGGGCTCTACTCCTATTCTGCCTACTTGATGTGACTCCGTGAGCAGCTGAAATCTTGATTTGTACTAGTATTCATTTTTAAAGTTTTAATTATGGACCTTCCTAGTCTTATTTAATTTAATTTAAAGGAGCAATAGAGGCAACAAATATAACATTAATAATATAAATACCTTTACAACAGCAATTATACAAATTATGTAAAACCTAATTAAGGTATTGGTACAATTTTTCATCTTTAAAATTTATAGTAATTTTCTCACACATGCAACTCAAATAACAACTCTCTTTTACTTGGGTCAGATTTTTAAGGTAATTTAACAGCTGTCTAATTAAAGAATTGTCTTAAAAACCAAAACACGTGGGCTATCGACCCTACCTACCAAGACGTAGCCAGCGTGGGACTTTAGATCTGTGCTGCTCATTTTGGGAGCCATTAGCTCCGTGAGATTATTGAGCACTAAAACTGTGGCTAAATTGAGATGTGCTTTAAGTGTAACATGCACAGCTGATTTCAAAGACTTAATTTGAAGAAAAGAATGTAAAATATCTCATTATTATTTTATATTTATATTTGTTTTTGACCGACTTTACAATCATTCTTGAATCTAAGTCACATACAACTGTCTCCTCTTTGTTTTTACTGTTTCTCAATGAGCAAGTGGTAATTCTCTGACTTACTGTTATGTAACTGGTTCTATCCCACAAAGACAGAGATGTGCTCATGTAAGGGTTCATGGATATTTACCCTATATAAACCTAAACAAACACTGAGGAAGCTTAAGCCTCCACAAATAAATTACCACACAAGTTTCTAAAACTAGTTCCTGACAGTGATGGTACGAGGCACAAAAACCAAGTGTCCTCATTTCTAGTGCAGTTCTTCTACAGTACCCTCGATACACTGAACTAAGAGAAAGGGCTGAAGCATAAGTCACTCCGGGACAAATACGGATTTTCATTAATAGTAACAACTGCACTTTGGGTTTGTAAGTCATCCCCTTGTGTAGTTTATACAATGTTAAGGCTACCATCTCTCGTTCCCCTCAAGTATTGTATGCCTGTCTCCTGAGATGAACTTATGCTTCCCAATATTTGTGACAGCTGGGAATAGAATCTGGATTTACTAACATAATCTTTGTATGTTCCATGCAAAAATTCTGGGGGCCTGATAAAATCACCATTAACTCACTACGGGCATTGACTAAATTAAATTGCACAAAGTGTGATAGATTATAATGCCAGTGTGACCGATCCCCTCCTAAAATAGGTAGAATGTGGAAAGGTAGGCGTGGTTGAGAAGCCGGCAGCCACAGTAGCTCCAAAGCAGGAATGTGAGAGGGTCTTTTGTACCCACCCTGCCCCCAGCCACACCCTCTATGGCTCTTGCGTCTCTAGATAACTTCCCTGGAAAGTCTGTGGACTAAAGCGAGTGAAAGGTTCAGTTGATGTCCACACATGTTATACAGAGATCGAAGAAAGTGGGTGGTAATATGATTTGGGATTTTACCATCCAATCTAAATCCGCAGTACTTCCTCCAAACCTGAACGGGAAAAAAAGCCAGCTGCCCACATTAAACTGGCTGCCAGACCCAGAGAGCCCCGCAGCCCCGCGCAGCCTTGGCCGTGGGCGTACGTAAGGCCGGGGCTTAAGGAGCCTGCTCACACAGTGGGGTGGCGGTGGGTGGGCAGGGCGGGGGTTGGTGGAGGTGGAAGGGGGGAAAGGGGGACAAACGATAATGGGAAAAATATAATAAAAAATAATGTAAAAAAATAAAGGTCTGTTCACCTCACTCCTCTTTATTCTGTGCATTTTTCTGACCCACGCATCTTCTGCTTTCTAACAGGGCTCTTCAGACTTTATTATATTATTATTTACTTTTATTAATGAGGACTATTTACATTCTTAGCTCTCTCCTTGCCCTTGATCTTTTTCTACAAAAGAAAAAATGTTGTAGTTTTTGACTAGGAAGGTAACAATTAGAGATGTAATTAGTTTACCATTGTGCACAGATGTCAATAACGTTTTCTTTTCAACATTGACCAACACAATTTTAAATTACCTAAGAAATATATGAATAAATTCTTTAAAAATTCAGGCAAGACATTAAAATAAAATTCCTCCTTGGCTGTAAAGAGTTTTTCAGTGATAATCAGATCATTGATTTTAAATGACACTAGGATGATTTTAATTGAACATACTATGGTATACAGAGTTTTGTTATTGAAAGACTAAATTTCTGTTTCTAAAAGGCTATAAACAAAACTTATTTCTGTATTATTTTGATTTCCTGTGACTTATTGCTCCCTTCGATTTGAAAGATTTTTTTTCAGCATGCTTTAAGTAGAGATATTCGCCACCCGGGGAGAACCTATCATAGCCCACCACGTGTCACCTGGAAATTTTGTGACTTTAGACTGCTGCCCACTACAGAGCTGCCAGTCCCTGGTGGCTATCAAGCACTTAAAATGTAACTGTAAATGTCAAGTGCATATGAGGTTTCAAAGAGTTTGAAAAAAAAACCCCATGAAGTATGTTGTTGATATTTTTATATTGATTATATCTTAAAATAATATTTTGGATATTTAGTTCTTTTAAGGTAGTTCCTAGGGAATTTAAAAGTACCCATGTGGGTCACATTACACTTCTGTGGACAATACCGCCCTCCACTGCAGGGGCCAGTGAGACCTTATAACGCCACTGGAATGCACCCGTGGGACCTTCTCACACCGGGGCTGAACAGCAAGGCCGTGCTGTTCGTCTCTGCAGCCCCTGACAAAGGGGGTTGTGAGGGGGTGATCCAGAACTCACTTCGGTGTCAAAGACAACTCCATTTAGACCTATTGTCTAAGAAGAGCTCGTTTAATTCTTAGTTTAAAGCAACCGTTTCCTTGTTCAGAGATAATGTTAGCTGACATAACCCTGGTCATTATTTACTGCAAGTATTTCTTCCAAATTTTAAATTCATAAGCTTGGTTTCTTTGGTCCTACTGGACTGCCCACTTAATAACTGCTTTCCCATAATTTTGGACGCCTGCTTGCACCCTGTCAGGGTGCCTGAGACTGAAAGAGCGTCACCAAATCAGCCATTCACAATTGCCCTGGCATCTGTTAGAGAACGATGGATCAGGTCTTCAGTTACGAGGACTGAAATTCTTATTGGAAGTACTTCTAATACTTCTGAGCTTGTACCTTCACCCAACAGAGATGTGAGATCTTTCCCAATTTAAGCAACTAAGAGAGTTTAGTCACCAATTTCTAAAATGTGTTTTGCATAAAATTTCTAAAACCTGGTTGTATGCCCTCCCAGTTATCCAGGCAGGGTACAGGAAATAATTCATTTCACCGAGAGAGGCACTCTGTTTACTTGGATAGAAATGGACATATTCATACCCTTTTGTGAGCCTTACAATGACCGCCGACAATTGAAGATCCCTAGAAAAGCTTCCCCCAAAGATTCTTTGTCTGTGGGAAACCTCTCCGGAGAACTGAGACTGTAGGCAAGACATTCCATTGAAGAGTTTCAACATCTCATTTTTACCAAGTTTAAATGTGGTATGCTTTTTAGAATTTAAATTTGAATAGATGAGAAAGAATAAGCAAATGGGACTTCACCAGAATAAGAAGCTTCTACCCGACAGAGAAAACATCAGCAAAATAAAAAGGGAATCAACTCTATAGGACAGTATATTTGCCCATGAGACCTCAGACAAGGGTTTGATCTCCAAACTATATAAAGAACTCACATGACTCCACTCCAGGAAGACAGACAATCTAATTTAAAAATGGGCAAAGGACCTGAACAGACACTTCTCCAAGGAGGACATACAGAGGGCCCAAAGACATATGAAAGAATGCTCAGCATCATTAGCCATCAGAGAGATGCAAATTAAAACCACGATGAGATACTACTTCACACCAGTCAGAATGGCCATCATAAATCCACAAACAACAAGTGCTGGCCAGGATGTGGAGAAAGAGGATCCCTAGTGCACTGTTGGTGGGAATGCAGACTGGTGCAGCCACTGTGGAAAACAGTTTGGAATTTCCTCTCAAAACTAAAAATGGAACTGCCTTTTGACCCAGCAATTCTACTGCTGGGATTATACCCTAAGAATCCAGAAACACCAATTCAAAAGAATCTATGCACCCCAATGTTCATAGAAGCACAATTTATAATATCCAAGAATTGGAAGCAACCTAAATGCTCAACAGTAAATGAATAAATCAAAAAACTATGATACATTTACACAATGGAATACTATGCAGCAGAAAGAAAGAGCTACTGCCCTTCGCAACAGCATGGATGGAACTGGAGAGCATTATGCTAAGTGAAATAAGCCAGGCGGTGAAAGATAGGTACCGTATGATCTCACCTATAAGTGGAACCTAATCAACAAAACAAACAAGCAAGCAAAATATAACCAGCAACATTGAAATAAAAAACAAACTGACAGTAACCAGAGGGAAGGAGGGAGGGGGATAATGGGAAAAGAAGAGGAAGGGCCATCAAGGAGCATGCATAGAGGACAGACAAACCCAAAGGGGGAAGAATTGAAGGTGGGAGGTGGGGGTGGGTGGGGTTGGGGAAAGTGGTGGCGAGAAAACGTTGACAAAAACAAAACAAACAAAACAAAATGGGGAGGTTAAGAATAGTATAGAAAATTGAGAAACCAAAGAACTGATATGTACCACCAATAGACATGAACTAAGGAGGGAGGATGATGGAATGGGGTGCAGGGCGGAGGGGAGCAAGGGGAGAAAAAATGGAGCAACTGTAATAGCATAATCAATAAAATAAATTTGAACAGATGATAAGAGCCATTTAGCTGCACGTTCAATTCGCTGTTCAGTCAAAGGCTAAGTGGAGCTTTTTGTTCCCAGCAATCCGCTACTGTGACAGATGCCAGCTTATCAAACCTGATCGCTGCCACCACTGCTCCGTCTGTGATAAGTATGAAAATCTGTTATTTCTCTAATGTTTACATGCCAGTGATCTTTTTATTGAATGTGCTGCTTTTCTCACTGTTTTCCAGATTACTTCCTTTTCTCTTTCATTCGGGAACTATAACTGGCACAGTCACTTGCGTTGATAACAAGTGTGATTTAGGGTCAACGTCAGCTGTCCCTGTTCCCCCAGATTCACATGGACATGAACGAAGTACATGAGTAGCAGCTCATACCTGGCTAGTTGGAATTAGCAAACATTTCTTTTGTGACTCTTTCCCATCTTTATAAAGATAACTCAGTTGACTTCATGACAGTCAGATGTTACTATATACTTACTATAACCATAAGAACAGTGCTCCTTGGTTTAAAGACTGATATTAAAGGAAAAGTTTTATCCAGACTTTCTGTAAATTTATTGATGCTTTGCATTTTCTTTAGCATAAGATAGTTATATGTTAACACATTGCATTGTTTTTAGATGTTAAAGCATGTATATTTGAATCGAAATTTCTCTTATTGTATCATAATGGGAACTGGCTGTCATCCTTATTTTAGAGGAAGACTATTGCTACTATTAAATTTTTAGATAAAAAATAATTTCGTAATATTTTACTTGCTACAACTGCTTTGAAATAACTTTTATATATTTTTTTATATTTTAATGGGACTACATTTTTATGGAGTGTTAAGTTTTGTGTATGTGTGGTTTTTTTTAGATGTATTTTGAAGATGGATCATCATTGCCCATGGTGAGCCCAGCTCTGTGCTTAAACAAGTTAATAAATGGAATAATTTCTCTATTTGAACCTTTTTTATGAATGAAATATTGCCCTAGCTGATCTGGGAGATACTTTCATATTTAATTTCTGGTATTTGTTTTATTAATTCAAAAGAGTCTTTATTAAGGAGAATCCAATGAAATAATTTTAAAACCAGTAGCTTAACAATTTAAGAGCTAATTCCTCATATTTGCTCAGAGCAAATGGTTTTCTTTATATGCACATGCATAAACATAGAAATTCTAAAATAGTGACCAGAAATTGCACCTGAATGTGCATATAACGCAACACCTCATGGGAAGTATCTAATTATTAATTCATCTAAAACTTTAACAATTTATTTTACATAAAATTTGGCATTAATGAGTAGAGCAGCAAATATGCAAATGCAGACATGTTGAAATAAGGGTTTCCGCTTAGAATTTGTTAATATTAAAAAAAATATATGTCTACGTCATGAAATTCGGTGACTTAATGAAGGATTATTTGAAAGATCTAATTAACTAATGAAGGTGGGTTTTTCTGCCTTTCCCTGTAATTTCTCAGCCCTGTGTGCACTTTGACAGTCACACTGAGGTTGTCAGCCAGGTTGGATTTGGATATTAAGCATGACTATTCCACAGCCTTGTCTTTCGGGGGTGGCACTTGAGCAGGTGATGCAGGTTGTGGGTTGGAACATATATGTGTAGGGAGTGATTCTCTTAGTTGCAGGAAGCCATGGGGGAGTGTCAGGGTTACCATCTCCTACACCCCTCTCCAGGACACCTCCTCCTTTGTCCACGTGTATTTTCTCCTGTAACGTATCAAGGCCCCTTAACACCGATGGCAATGATCCTCACAAAAAGGATCTCAATAACTAACCTCCATTTAGCATTCCTTTTCATTGTATCCATTCTTTTACATTCCTCATATTCTTTCTGTTCAAATTCTCTTCAAGTAGTTTCCCCCTGTGTCTTTAATTATAAGTACCCTTAGTCCTCCTTATATTCCTCTGTTGACCCTTCCATAGCTCATGCTCTCAGAGCCCGCCCCCCATCCCCATGACCCACCTGTGAGTCCACTGCACCTGCAAGGGGCACTTCCCATGCCTGCTGACAGCTCCCCACCTGAGACACCTGTGGTCCTTTGCTGCTCTGCCTGAAGGCCTTCTTCTACCTGGGGTGGTTTGCTCTACTCTGAAGTGCCAGGGAGGGCGTTAATGCTTCAAGAGGCTGCTCTCAACCAGTGAGGGCCTGGTTAAGGCCACATGCTGTTTTGAATTCTCTCCCTTCCTTGTTTCAAATAAACTGTATTCCAGTTATTGTCACAGGGTCTGTTTTAGAGGGAACCCACAGTAACATACCCTTCTTTCTGAATAGAAGTGTATCCTAGATAGAATTTAGCAGAGCGGTCAAGAAACCAGAGGCATAGAGTTGACTCTGATTTTTCTAGTTAAAGTAATAAGGGACTGTGACGAGGTGGAAAAAATCAGGATTAATCCCAAATTAGTCCATACCTATAAAGCTTGCCATGTCCTTGATATGGTCACAAAAATTACAAACAGAGAAAATACTAATTTACTATATCGCCTCTTTTCTAAACCTGCAATTAATTTGACTTTATAAGAAACTGATAGCAAAATTTGACAATCTTTCTCATTTTGACAGATCTTATTAAACAAGTAAAGGGGAACAGATGTAAGACTCCAGAGCTTTTAAAGTGGGTTCAGATCATGCACCTTCATACCTGGGTCAGATTGCTTTTCAATCGTGTATTGAAAATACTGTTTTCAATACCAGGTTGGCTGAATCCATGGATGCCAAACCGGAGGGCACAGAAGGCTGACTGTATACTTATTACAAAGATCTGTGCATAAATGGGTCTGTGCAGTTCAAACTCGTGTTGTTCAATGATACTGTATAGTTACATGGTTCATGATTACTTAAAGCAATTTTACATGCCAAATTTTATTTTATTTTTATTATTTTCACATTTCAAATTTAAAAAAACCCAAACACAGAACTTCTTTTTAGTGGAATGGATTTTTTTAAATGTTTACTTGTCTAAGGAAATCTTATGAGTTACACTTAAGAAATACCAATACATTTGAAATGACAGGAACCTACATGCTATGCTAAGGTAGGACATATGCATACTTATGTTGAAAATGTAAAACTCATGGAAAATGTCTTTGTTCTGTCAACAGGGTGAACAATTGTGTCGGATTTTCAAATTATAAATTTTTCCTTCTTTTCTTGGCTTACTCCCTGCTGTACTGCCTTTTTATTGCTGCTACAGATTTACAGTATTTTATCAAATTTTGGACAGTAAGTCATTATCTTGTCGACTTTTTAGATATACAACAATATATAATACAGTTTTGCATTGGTGAATTATTTCAGACACTGATTTTATAGAATTACGCTTATTTATAGTCAATACTCATTATTTGTAGATTCTGTATTTGTGAATTTACCATCTTGCTAAAGGTTCTCTGTTACCCCAAAATCAATACTCATAGAGTTCTTGTGGTCACTTGCAGACTTGTAGAGCGGCCAGAAATTTGCTTGGCCCAATGTGCACATTCCCAGTCAAGATCCAACAAGGAGACTGTCTTCTTGTTTCAGCTCTCATATTGTTACCCAAGTGTGCTTTTCAGTCTATTTATTGACTTTTGTGTGTGTGTGTTTTTGTGCTTTTTGTTGGTCATTTTCCTGTTTGAAATGGTCATCACGCATAGTGCCGCAAGTACCGTCTAGTGTTTCTGAGCACCAGTGTGATGTGCTTCGTGGAGAAAATAGGTGTGTTGGATAGCTTCCTTCAGGATGAGTTATAGGTGATGCTGGGTGTGAGTTTTGTGTTAATGAATCAACAATAAGTATTAAATAAGTTGTCAGTAAGGTGTCATTAAGCACAAACACACACAAAAACAGGTTCTGTATTGATCAGTTGACAAAAATATTGTGACCAGAAGCTCACCGGAACCTAACCCTGTATTTTCCCTGGGATGAGTTCAGTATTCACGGCAACCTTACAGACCACGACCACTGAGAATGACAAGGCTTGACTATATAAGATTGTGTTTTTTTTTGTATTTAAAAATAGAAGCATTTTGTTTATTTATGAAAAGATTATTTTTTAAACAAGTATGTCTATAATGTCTTCAATATTTTTTAGGTATTGCTTGATTAGGCTTTAAATAATTCATTTGTTTTCTGCACTGTATATTTTAAATACGAGCAAAACAAAATTAAAATTGAGTATTTTAAATATCCAAACATACTCATGAATACCAAATAATAGTAAAACTCCATTATCCCCTGCCAGAATTGCTTTATTATTTTCATGAAATTATTATGGTAAGACTTTCTGTATTGCTAGATCATTTATGTGGGATTTTAAACACATTCAATACTAAAGGTTTGTTGAACACCTACTATGTGCCAGTTACATTGCTAAGCACTAGGAGTACAGAGGTGCACGAACATGTTCCAGGCATTCAAGTACACTTCCCGTGTCCAACTTGAAGAACAATCCTAGTGAATGTCAGGGAGACTGTCACCCCACTGCTTCTCAGTCCTGGGAGTGGGTCTAGTTCCAACCACACTGTATTTGTAAGGAAATAACCAGAGTTTTCATTCTGAGGACTCTGCTGTCAAAAGCTGTCAGTGAGATCTTGTGACCTGTGTCAGTCTGACAGCTACTACAGGGTATTGAAACAGTGTGACCTTTTGTTAGAAAGAGACACCTCCCAGCAGCTCTGGAGCTCCCCTGAGTGTCCCTAGGCCCCAGCCTGCCATTCTAGGTTGAGTCCAGGTCTCCTTTGACAAAACCTACAATGGGAGTCAGACGGGTCTTGTTTGGAGATGGCCAGTCCTATCACATGGGTATTGAAGGTGTATTTTAGACAGGTGTTAGGCTCCAGTGTTTATCTTTTCCGTGACGCTGTTATTTACAACAGCCTGAAGCATTACTGTGAGTGTGGTGTTCTGTGTCTTCTCGATGCTGTTTGTAGTAAAAGTAAAACATCAGCAAATATAGTAACTAAATTGTGCCAATTAACCTTCCTTTTTCTGGCATTTTAATAAAACTACTTAATTATTTATAAATCTATAGTATGTTTACAAAACATGTTTAAGTAGTAAATTCAAAAGTATATATTATAGTTCCTTTTTTCTTGCTTTTTCCTGTTATAGTTTACACATACACTACCAGTTCTTCTATGATTTGGTTATGCCAAACAAAATAAATATCCCAAGTCTGAATATCTTTTCCATATATATTTATATTCCAGTAAACATTTATTTTAATCTGATGCTATATGTTTTTTTCAAAGTTTTAACATAAAGCCATATATCTTTCTCCATACCTAAATTTAAGAAAAATTTTAAGCAAAAAAAAAAAATCTTATAAAAGTAGGGGAATACTTATCCCTTTGACAAAACATTTCATTTTCTTCCTTTCTTTATAGAATGGTCTACCTGATACTCAAGCCAAGTTCCATATTATGTTTTTATTCTTTGCTGCAGCTATGTTTTCTGTCAGCTTGTCTTCTCTGTTTGGCTATCATTGTTGGCTAGTCAGCAAAAATAAGTCTACATTAGGTGAGTATCCAATAATTGTAGTTAAAAAACTTTAAATATGTAAATAGATATTCATCGAAAGTCGCCATATGATTAAATGCAAACCTGTCCTGAAGTGGTAAAAAATCATTCTTATTCTACGCCTTGTTTTGTGGGATGTGACTTAGACACAAACAGATTCACTCATTTAATATATTTATTGACTGTCCATTGTATGTAAAGCGTTGTATATATTTAGTGGAGAGCAAGGGCCAAACATTCTAGTGAGGGGCATAGAAACTCATTAAGCAAACATAGAAGTAATTACAATATGCAAAGTGCTTTAAAGGAAACAAACAGGATGCTGAGGTTATCAGTCAAGGGCACAGATGGTAGAAGGGTACCTGTTTAGCTGAGTGGTCAGAGAAAAGCTCACTGAAATAAAACATATTTAACTTCAGAAGTCAGTCATGGAAAGAGCCAGAACATTTCAGGCAGAGAACACATTTTGCTCAAAAGTGCAATGGAGTTGGGATGCTCAAAAGCAGTGCTTAAAGGAAAATAAATATCTATAAATGCTTACATTAAAAAAGAAGAAATAAATCGATAACTTTACACCTTTAAGAACTATAACAAGAACGGCAGAGTTAATGCAAAGCCAGAAAAGTAGGAAATAGTAAAGATAAGGGAAGTAGAGAACTTAAAAATAGAAGGTCAACGTAGTAGGTAGTTGGTTCTTTGAAAATAACAAATTTGACAAGCCTACAGCTAGAAAGAGAAAAAGAGAGAAGACTCAAATCATGAAAATAAGAACTGAAAGTGGGTGCTACCAACTTTATAGAAATAAAAAAGGATTATGAGAAAATATCATGAACAATTTTACATGAAAAAATTAGGTAACCTTGATGAAATGTACAAATTTCCAGAAACACACAAACTACCATTCTGACTCAAGAAGAAATAAAAAATCTGACTAGGCCAGTCACAAGTAAGGAGGTTGAGCCCGTATTCAGAAACCTCCCCTCAAAGAAAAGCCCAAGACCACGTGACTTCACTGGTAAATTCTACCAAACATTTAGGAAGCGTTAACACCAATTCTCAAACTCTGCCAAAAATTAGAAGAGAAGGAAACACTTTCTAACTTATTCTCTAAGGTCAGCATTGCACTAATACTAAAGCTGGAGAAAGACATCACAGGAAAACTACAGACTGATATCCCTTATGAACATAGATGCAAAAATCCTCGATAAAATACTAGCAGACCAGATCCAACAGCATAGTAAAAGGACCATATACCATGACCAAGGAAGATTTATTCCAGGAATGCAAAAGTGGTTCAATATGCAAAAATCAATCGGTGATAATGTATTACATTAATAGCGTGAAAGGAAAAACCGCATGATTATCTCAACTGATAACAGAGAAAGTGTTTGACAAAATCCTATACCCTTTTGTGATAAAAAACACTTAACAAACTGAGAATAGAAGAAAACGTCCTCAATCTGATAAAGGGCTTTATGAGAATCCCACAAGCAATATGATACTCAGTGGTGAAAAAAGAAAACCTTCTCTTTAAGATCAGGAACTAAACAAGGACACCCTCTTCCACTGCTGCTTTCAAAACTGTACTGGACATTCTAGCCAGAGAAGTTTACCAAGAAAAAGAAATAAAGGCATCCAATTGGAGAGGAAGAATTAAAACTATCCTTTTCCACAGACGACATGATTTTATATAGAGAAAACCTTAAAGAATCCAACAGTAAAAACTTTTACTGCTAATAAAATCTGAAATGTTATATGACACAAGATCAATATGCAAAACATCAGTTGTATTCCTATACTTTAGCAATGAACCACCCCCAAAATTAAGAAAACAGTTTCATTTACGAAAGTATCCAAAATAATAAAATACCTAAGAATAACTTTAATCAGGTTGGTGTATGACTTCGGAGACTGAAACTGCAAAGCAATGCTGAAAGACACCAATGAAGACCTAAGTAAATGGCATGGTTCCCATGTTCATGGATCAGAAAACTGTATATTGTTAAGATGGAAATACTTTAGAGTGCTTTTCAGGTTCAGTACAACTTCTTTTATAATTTCAAAAGGCCTTTCTTGCAGAAATAGAAAAGCTGATCTTCACATTTTGATAGAATTTCAAGGGGCCTAAATAGCGAAAACAATACACACACACACACACACACACACACACATCCAAGTTCTTACTGTTTTCAGAACTTACTATAAATCTAAGTGATCAAAACAGTGTGGTATTGGTATAAGAATAGAGATATTGTCCAGTGGAATAGAACTGAGAGTCCAGAACTAAACCTACATGTCTTTGGCCAATTGATTTTCAACAAGGGCAGCAAGACCATTCAGTGGGGAAAGAATAATATCTTTAACAAATGATACCAGGAGAAAAAGAATGAAATTGGTCTCCTACCTCATACCATATTCAAGAATGAATTCAAAATGGTTCAATGACCTAAATGGAAGAACTGAAACTGTAAACTCTTAGAAGAAAACATAGGGATAAATCTTCAGGACCTCAAATGTGGTAATGAATTCTAAGATGTAACAACAAAAGCATGAGCAACAACAACAAAAAAGATTAAATTAGACACTATCAGAATTTTAAAATATGCATGAAAGGACATTATCAAAAAAGCAAACAGCCTGAAGAATGAGAGTAGTATTTGTAAATCATGTATCTAATAATGGCCAAGTATAGAGAATATACAAATAAATCTTACAACTCAACAACAAAAGGACAAAGAACCCAATTTTAAAATTGGCAAAGGATTTGAAGAGACATTTAAAAAGACATTTCTCTGAAGAAAATATGCAAATGGCCAACGAACACATGACAACATGCTCAATATCATTAGTTATTAGGGAAATAAAAATGAAAACCAGTGAGGCACCACTTCATACCCACTAGGATGGCTTTAATTAAAAAGCAAAAAACAAGTTTTGGTGAGGATGTAGAGAGTTTGAAACCTTCATACATTGCTGGTGGGAATATAGGGTTTTGCAGCCACTGTGAAAACAGTTTGGCAGTTTCTCAAAATGGTAAATGGGAATTACCATGTGACCCAGCAATTCTTCTCTTAGGAATGTACCCAAAGAATTGAAAACAGTGATTCAAGAGATATTCGTACATCAGCCTTCATAGCAGCACTATGTACATTAGCCAAAAGGTGGAAACAATCCAAATGCCCGTCAAATGATAGAAAAAATATTATATATATATGAATATTATTCAGTCATAAAAAGGAATGATGTACTGAAATATGTTACAACATATGACTGCCTAATTAGGATAGGGTTTCTTTTGGGGTGATGAAAATATTTTGGAACTTGATATAAGTGGTAGTTGCACAAAACTGTGAATGTACTAAATGCCACTGACTTGTTCATTTTAAAGTGCCTAATTTTATGTTCTGTGAATTTCAGCTCCATTTTTAAAGGAACCTTACAGGAAAAGAGCTAGCAATGTTGGAAACACTATCCATATGGTTTGGAACATAGAAAGCTAAAAAACAAAAACTATGCTATGAGGTTTGCTGTGTAAGCAGGGAGTAAGCTAAATAGAGTCTTCTAGACTAAGGTTAGGAGTTTGGGCATACAACCAGAACTTATAAATCCTTATGATCTCAAAGGACACGTCAAACCATGAGATTCCATTATTACAGTCATCAGTGAACATTCCTGTAGTCAATGAATGATAATTTTTAATATTCAGGTGAAGTATTGTTATAGCAGACACTATTAGGGTGAAAATTGGTATAAGTAATGTCTAAACAAAATATCTTACTTCAAAATATATGTTGGACAGTTAAATTTTAATTCATCATAAATATATGAATTGTTTCTAGAAGCTTTTAACTTCTAAAATATGTCGATTGAACTTGTAACACTGGAAGGACTTCCTCGGGACAATATGGTCCTGTAATTATAAAAACTTTTATATAAAGCTACATAACCTAGGGTGACAAACACTATGGATCTTGCAAACTGCCACATTTTTCATAGTACCTTGAAAAATAGTAACAGAGAAAGTGTTTGACAAAATCTTATACCCTTTTGCGATAAAAAACACTTAACAAACAGAATAGAAATGTCCTCAATCTGACACTGAGGACGTGTCAGATTGTCCTGACATGTCCTCATGTAATAGACATAGTACCATGACTCTGCTAGTTAGAGTTTTATTTTTTAAGTAATGGGCAAAATCCATTACGATTATGTTTATTCATATCCAAAAAATAACATTTTAGATTTTTGCATCTCAGGAAAACAACGTGGCATTGCATTATGGAAGGAACATGGATGCACTTGTTCAGATTTCATTCTGACAGTTATTTTTTGTGTGACCTTGGGCAAGTCCTACAGCCTCTCTGAACCTCAGCTTCCATATACCGAGTGGGCATAACCACATACAGTGTGTGGTTCTGCTTTGGATCTTGGTTTGTACAAACAAGCTTTAAAGTACATTTTTGGTTAGCTGGGAAAAAAAGATATTATTGAGCAAGATAAAATTTCAAAGAGATTGGAAAATGGAACCGACTGACTGTACAATGCAGGTTATGATGTAAAAGCATAGTCTCATTTTGGTTAAAAAAAAACTGTGTAGATTTGTATATACCTATATCCATCCATCCATCCACCCATCTAGCCAAAAAAGATTTAAGAGATGGAAAGTTTTAACTTACCTGCCTGTTTGTATTTTTTAATGTTCTGTAATGCACGTGTGCTGCTGTAATAGTTAAAAGGTTACTTAAAAATAAAATAAATGTAAGTATTTGATTATTTTAAAGCAGAACAATCTATATTGCTGAACTGTTGGTAGATGCATTAGTACTCACCAGGGGCTAGCCATTGATTTTCGAGTTTCCTCGTTTAATTCAGTCACTTCTGAACATACTGGTTACTAGCTGATATGCTCTTTACTTATGTGATCGCTCTACTGTCTTTTGTAGAGGCATTTAGAAGTCCAGTATTTCGACATGGAACAGATAAGAATGGATTCAGCTTGGGTTTCAGTAAAAATATGCGACAAGTTTTTGGTGATGAGAAGAAGTACTGGCTGCTACCCATTTTTTCAAGGTATTTTGTTGTGAAAATTTTCAGGTTTTAAACTAATGAAAGTAATTCAACCAAGGAACTCTGTTATTCTGGACAGGAACTCCTATTTTTTAAAGTATTATTTTAGGAGTCACTGTTATATCAATGTGGAAATTAATGGGCTCATCATCTCCCTAAACATACTGTATTGAAACCAGTGTCTGACACGTGTTTGGTCCATAATATGACTGCGTTCTGCTCGCAGACATCAACACTTTAACAGAGTTTCATTCTGCTGTCTTTTTTATTGCTCAACTGTAAGCTTTTATTTAATTATAGTCTAGGTGATGGCTGCTCCTTTCCAACTTGCCTTGTTAACCAAGATCCTGAACAACCACCTACTCCTGCGGGACTGAATTCAACATCTAAAAAGTAATCCCATATTTTTTTTTCTATTTTACTTTCAAATAGTATATTTTATTCTCAAGTATCCTTTGATTATATATTTCCTTGAAAAAATTAAGAACATTAGATTATTTACTATTGTACAATGGTTTCCACTTGGAATGAGGGAGGGAGGACCGTATAGGGAGCTTCAGCGAGACTCAAAAAATTCTGTTACTAATCTGGATGGTGGGTAAACGGGTGTTGATTCTCTGTGCATTTTGGTTGACTGAAATATATTATGATTTTTAAACATATAGTGCTTAAAAGAAAAACAATGTTAAGTCCAAATTAGCTTCCCTAGCCATCAGGCGAGCAGACCCAGGGCCAGCTCTCCCACTGACCCTCCTGGTCCTTCTCCTCTGGTAACTGATACAAAGAGATCAGAAAACTACTCTGGCTCAGGCCTTGGGAGACCAAACGCAGTCCCAGATACCTGCTTGGCAGTTTCATTAGCAACGCGCACCGTATTCTTGATGCTCTTTAAAGACCTCTAAGCATTATCTGAGCCTTTTTTGTGGAGAGAGAAGAGAAGAAGTCTGGGAAGTGTACTGTCTGGAGACTTCTGCCCATGCTGTAAGTCTCTTTTGGTTCCAGTCTATCAAGAATTCGAGGAAGACCTAAAATTTGATTCTGACTTTCCTACTGACTAGCAAAAGGCAAGACTACTTAAAACATTTAAAATGCTATGCATATTTGAATGTTTACATTTTAAACACTAATTTTTATATCACTAAGATAGCAAACAACTAGAACAGGAACAGATTCATAGGTTTGGAGACCACGTGGAAGGCTATCAGCTGGGAGGGGGAAGGGAGAGAATGGGGGAAAAGGTCCAAGGCTTAAGAAGCACAAACTGTTGGGTACAAAATAGAGGTATGTTAAGAATAGTGTAGGAAATGTGAAGACAAAGAACTTATATGCATGACCCATGGACATGAACTAAGCAGGGCTGGGTGGATGCTGGAGGTAATGGGGGTACCGGGAGGAGTGGAGCCAAGGGAGAAAAATTTGGACAACTGTAATAGCATAATCAATAAAATATATTTTTAAAAAACAAAAACAAAATAAAGTAAAAAAATAAAAAATTAAAATTAATAAATCTTTTTTAAAAGATTGTTATTTGAATATGATCATAATTTAAATTTTTAATGAAATCCAGTGGCAAAATCATAACTAGAATATGGTATTCTTGGTTAAATTTTTGAGATTTTCTTAGTTGCCAGAATGCTGCGCACCCAGCGCCTGCGCGACCCTATCAGGCGCACATTTCTCGCCGCTAACAGCAGTTTCTCCTGTGGGGCGTGGCCCGACCCCCGCACGCTTCTCAAGGCAGTGATGCTGGGTGACAGTTCCAAAGTGCTTTCAGTTGTCATGACGTGAAAGCTATGTGCCACGCCACCCCTAGAGGGAGCCATGCACAGACCAGACTCTCCCCTGTCAGTAAATGAGGAGGCCATTTTAATGTGTTTCACAAGGACAAAGGCACCGGACTCTTACTGGGTCATGCTCTCTGAGTTTGGGCTTGAAAATTCCACAGCTAAATGTTAGTAGGTTTTCTCACACCTTGGTTCTAATAAGTTGTTTGTTAGGTTTTCATAGCTTTTATAAGCTTTAACAATATTTTCAATAATGTTTTTTATCTTTATTAAATGGCTTTTGTAGTTTAAGACTATTGGGGTTTTTGAGATAGTATCTCTCCCACTAAGTGTACCGTGGGTATTGAGAGAAATCCCAGTTCTGGCACCGCTACTTTGCTAGGTGATCTTGAAGAGGTCAAGTAACCAGCCTTCTCCTCCTCTCCTTTAAATGTTGAGATTGGATTTTGACAGATAAAGTCTCTTCTACGGAAGTTTATAGTTTCCCCTGATTAGCCCATATAAAATTTCCGTGGTTAATTCTGGTATCTCCTCTGTGCTCCACAGTTGCATAGCTGCTTATCTACTCAACGTTCCCACTTAAATGTCTAAACGTCATCGCCAGCTGAACAGGTGCAAGGCGGTACTCTGGGTTCCAGCCGCCCACACCCTCGCACCCACACTATGGCGGAAATCTCCGCCATTCCTCCATCTATGAATCAGGACTGTGACTCCATTCTCCCAGGTGCTCAGGCCAGAAACTCTGGAGTCATTTTAGATTCCTGTCTTGCAGTTGCCTTATTTACTCCATTTATAAGTCCTGTCACCTTCGCCCTCAGAGCCTCTCTCTAGCATTTCTCACATGAATTCTTTCACTTCCGTCCTGACTCATCTTCCTGATTCCATTTTTGCTCCACTACAGTATACCCTGCACAAAGAAGTCAGCGCTATCCTTTTAAAACAGAAATAAGATTGTCATTTTTCTGCACAAAAACCTCCATTGATTTCCCATCTACTCAGAATAAAGGCTAATGAGTGTCCTTACCTTGTCCAATCTAATCTGTATGCTGTACCTGGCATATGGCCATAATTAGGAATAATAGAAATTGGAGTAAAAGAGATTTTTCATATGAATGGGAGATGATATTTTTTAAAGATTTACCTTCAGAATTTTAATAAGCGCATGATAAAGCTGTCCAAAATTGAAATATTTTCAAATTTTAGATATGAGGCAATTACTAAAGTGCAAAAGCATATCCTGTAAAAAGTAACAGTTATACAACTGAAATATGTGAAATAATTCTTGGAAGAATTTTAAGTAGTTTTTTTCTTTTGAACATTATTATAATTAGTACTCTGGGGTGTTCTAAAATAATAGTTTCTGTGCCAATAATTTTTTCTACCTAATTGAAATGTTATTTTAATTTATGTATATATTTTATTTTTTCATACCATCCAATATGTTAATATGTGGCATGCCTGCTTACATTTTAAAACTTAAGTTCTTCTTTTGAGACTCTTCATTTTCTCAAATTAAACACCAGATTTGTAAGAGCTGGTAATGTCAGATGTTTCCACCATTCCTGCAAGACGCTGCTCATATTTGTCATTTCAGTTTTATAGAAGGTAGAAAATTCTTTGTTCAAGACCAGTTGGGTCACTTTAGAAACACTGTGCCTACTTTTTCCTCAACTTGCCTTTCTACCATCACCTTCATTTTTTCATTCCATATCCACATACCACTTATAAATAATGTATTTCTTTAGTATGAGTATATTTATTTAAATTAGCATGGAGATTTATTTTTAAACCAAAGTTTCATATCACTGTCAGAAATGAGACACTAGTATAATTTGTCATAAATAGAGTATAACTTAAAAGTGATAACAAAATGCCGTTCGGTCTAACTAGATTCCCTTATCCACTAAAAAAGTCTGAGGCCAAGGCCGAGTCTTTGTATTAAAAATGGAGAATTGCCAGAGTTAAAGATTGTCATCTTACTGTAATCCGAAGAATGAAAAGGGAACTGAAGAGAGAACACGTTTCTCATTGTGAGTCAGTGTGACTGAGTTGTCCTGCACTCCCTAAGTTCTCTTGGTTAGCGCCTACTGTACAACTATCTTGCACCGCAAGGGTTCGAGTTCTCTACTTTGAGAAACACTCGCCTCAATACCGCCAAGAGATAATGTAACAATTGTGATGATGATTATCGTTATTCAGTCCTGAAAACCATCAATTTCCCGCGAAGCCACTGAGAGAGTCCCAGAGCCACCTTCTCACCGATTCTCAGTCTTGGACTGAGAGCAGCACAAACCCGGGAAAAGACAAAGCTGGTAAGAGCATGCTTATTTGGCTTCTTGGATATATTTTGTTTTTAAAAGGTTGGAGTAGTGAAAAAAAGTCCATTGCATTACCTTTAGGAATTTTCTTGGAGTCAGACTTCCAGTGTAAATTTAGAATTATTTTCAGGATCTTCTGTTGGTGAAACACTTTCTTTAATGTCTCTTACTTCTGGAAAATCATTTGGTGAAAGATCTTCATTTTTTTTTCCCATTTGAGAACCAAATCTTTATTACTGCATATTAAATGATAGAAATAAACTCAAAGAACAAGTTTTTAAATGGAAAAATGTGATTAATTCTGACAAAAGATTGAAAAATATCTGCTGTATAGGACCAAATTATGCAGTTCTTTTACTCTAAGATTTCTATCCAATTAAAAATGTGGAAGTAAGTGATTGCATAATTACCATAATGTTACCTACCTGTACTTTATTCATATTTCTCTTGTTATTGTTGTTGATCTTAATCTTTTGATTACTTCTTTATAGGCAAAGAACAAGCAAGGCTTTGAAGTCAGACAGACCTGATTTCAAATCCCAATTTGGGCACCTAATTAGTATGCAATATTTGTTAAGTTACCTAACCTTGTAGACTTAGCTTCCTTATCTTGAAAATACTACTTATTTCTCAGGGTTGGAAAGGATTAAACAAAACAGTGTGATCAAACATGCAGGTCTAAGTTAATATGTGTGGTGCCCCTGTAAATAAGTACAAAACCACACATCCACCTTTGAGACACTGTTAGCCAGAAAATCACCAGGTCGACTAATTGAGTTCCTCAGTTCTTTCTTTTTCTAGGTTTGTCTCAAAACCGTCTCCTAGCACTGCTTAAGTTTGGCTCACTGCACTTTATTTACTGGTTTGTTTGAAATCTCTGGTATTTAGTCATGGTGAAAGACAAGTGGATTGTCCTGATTAAAAATTATAGGGTCATTATTTAATATATAATCAGTCATATTCTCCTAAAATACCAGCTTTCTTTAAAAGGTCTTGTTCTTAAAGAATATACAGGGTGGGGAAAAAGTAGGTTTACAGTTATCGTATGGAAAATAGCACAATAATTAATAATAATACAAGAATAAACTGTTTTGTGTACACACAACTGTAAACCTACTTTTGCCCCCCCCCCAAATATACCCTCAGAATATCCCCACCATTTGCATATTCATAATTTGGTCTCTCTTCGTCTTCATAAATGCCATTCCCTTTTTCGATCAATGGGAAGGACTAAGCATTTCCTAAACAAGAAATTGATGACAGCTAGTTGCTAGTTGTCAGTTTCCTTAGTGGCAAAGGACAGATGTATAGTTGGGGTCAGTTTTTTGGGGACTGGAAAGACAAAGAGCTCTTTTTTTCAGAGAGGACTCCTGTCTCATCTTATAGTTCTACATTAGCATAGAAATGATTTCCTGTTTTTTAATGTGCTGTTAATTATTTGGCATGTTAGATTAATTTTTCTGTTATGTTGATGGATGAATGAGAAACTAAAGTTTAAAGGATAATGTAAAGAAGAGAAACATGAGAAAGATGAGAAGAGAAACGGCTCAAAGATTAGTTTAACTAGAGTGATTAGGTTGATGAAGAATTAGGAGACTAGGATTTATGATGACATAAGAAGTGCCAGGTTCAATGTATCTTCCTTTTTTTTTTGGTTCACACCACTATTTGCTCAGGTATATATCTCTAGTTTTAAAGTGGCTTCTTTTGCATAACAGTTGTGCCCAACACTGTATCTCATGCATGTGTTTATATAACTATCTTATTTATAAACACCCATGCTATGTAGAAGGCACCTTTGGAAGTATACTGGAGGACATCATGGACGAATGAACAAGTCTCTGTCTCGCTGTTCAAAAGCAACCAAAAATGCTAATTTATGTTCTTCCTTGAAGGTATGAGCAATCCGGCATTGACCATGGAGAATGAGACTTAACTCTCCAAACAAAATGAAATCATGTTTTATGAAAGTGAGTTAAGTTTTTCCTTTATTGTTATGTTTTATATTTTTAATACTTTTCTGTTAGGGCAAACTGTTTCCATAATCATTATGATTTATTTCTGAGTGATTCAAATGAAAAGATGTCCTGGCTGACCCTGGGGACTGTAGTAATCGAGCTGGAGAACTCTAGACACGGACCTAGCTTCAGCATTAGCTACTATTTAGTTTAACCTGCTAAAATTAAAAATAAGTTCCATCATAACCAAATCAACAAACAAGTGCTGGTGAGGTTGTGGAGAAAAAGGAACCCTAGTCCACTGTTGGTGGAAATGCAGACTGGTGCAGCCACTGTGGAAAACAGTTTGGAATTGTGTCAGAAAACTAAAAATGGAACTGCCTTTTGACCCAGTGATTCCACTGCTGGGATTATACCCTAAGGATCCTGAAACACTAATTCAGAAGAACCTATGCACCCCAATATTTATAGCAGCACAATTTATAATAGCCAAGTGCTGGAAGCAGCCTAGGTGCCCATCAGTAAATGAGTGGATCAAAAAACGGTGATACATTTACACAATGGAATAGTACACAGCCGAAAGAAAGAAGGAGCTCCTACCCTTTGCAACATCATGGATGGATCTGGAGAGCATTATGCTAAGTGAAATTAGCCAGGCGGTGAAAGACAGATACCATATGATCTCACCTATAAGTGGAGACTAATCAACAGAACAAACAAGCAAGTAAAGGATAACCGGAGACATTAAAGTGAAAGAACAAACTGATAGTGAACAGAGGAGAGGGGGAAGGGGAAGACGGGGAGGGGGCACTCATGGACAAAGCCAAGTTGGGGTGGGATCAAGGATGGGGGAGGGGATTGAGGGGTGGGGAGAGTGGTGAGGGGAAAATGGACAAAATTGTACTTGAACAACAACAAAAAAGAATAAAAAATTTAAAAATTAAAAATTAAACCATAGAAATAAAATAAATAAAATTTTTAAGGTAAAATTTCAAAAAAACACTAAAATAAGTTGAATAAAATTCATTTTTATAGTAATACAGTAAATGGCAAGGATGGATCCTAAAATATTGAAGTTTACATGACAATTCTCTTGCCATTTTATAGGACTGTACAACCTTTAAAACTTTTTTTCTATCCCTTAGGATATAGAGCTCAAAGTACAATATAATTACAACTTATTAGCATAAACCTTTCCATCCCTATTTTTGGTTACAGTAGGACCCCACAGCATGTGTTGCTCTTGCAATGATAGGTGTTCCAAATCACTTTCTTTAAACTGTAATTTTTAAAAGCCAGTACTTCAAAATCAGTTTCTTTAATATATAACCTATTTATAAGCCTGCAGTCAATAGAAAAAATATAATAAAGAGTCCCTTTGGAGCAAAGCCATAAACACCTAGACAAATATACACACATAAGCACAAATATAAAGCATTGAACACTAATGTTATCAAGACAAGTCTCTATTTACAAAACTTCAATCTAGAATACTAACGTCCAAGAGAAACAAGACAGTAGCACCTAAAACAAAATCATTTGTGTCAAAATACTTCATAGGTATCTGAATATTTTTTAATGGTTGCATGTTTTTTAACCCATTTTAATCCTCAAAATCTGCTTTTAAAAAATTTTTTATTATAATTTTTTTTCATTACCATACTTCTCTACCTTATATCTCCTCCCTCCAGCAATCACCACACTGTTTTCGTGTCCATGGGTCCTCTTTCCTTTTTACGCAATCCCTTCACCCCCTAACCAGCCCTAGCCCCATGCAGAGCTGTCATCTGTTCTCCATCTATGAGTCTGTCTCTATTTCGCATGTAAGTTCAGTTTGTTTGTTAGCGTCCACATATGAGGGAAATCATATGGTATCTCTCTTTCTCTGACTGGCTTATTTCAGTTAGCATGATGTTCTCCAGGTCTATCCATGCTGTCACAAAGGGTAAGTTTTCTTCTTTTTTATCGCCAAGTAGTATTCCATTGTGTAGGTGTCCCATAGTTGTTTTATCCACTCATCTACTGATGGACACTTAGGCTGCAATCAACAAACGAGTGCTGGCGAGGATGTGGAGAAATGGGAACCCTTTCGCACTGTTGGTGGGAATGCAGACTGGTGCGGCCCCTGTGCTGCACCATGGCAGTATATTGATAGCTCAAAAAAAAGAATTAAATCTTCTAAAATTTGCTTTGTTTTGGCTTAATGAGTAGCTTTTTATTAACAGCAAAATACTGATCTGGCAATTAGCCGAGTGACTGTTTCGGTTTGGGATGAATGCACATGACAGTGCAGTGAATCAGACTAATGGTAGCTGCGGTTAGAGCGGCGAGAATGCGGTCTTCTTACAGTGGTTCAATAGTGAAGAGACAATGTTAAATTTCTGGAAATAATTCTTAAAATGGAACTATGAATAAACAAATATGAATCACTAACCAGTTCCACAAATAAATATTTCACAGAACATAGATCTTTAAAGCATGTAGAGTTTCACAGGATTTTTTATTTTTTTAGTACTTTGAATTAGTAGTGAAAATTGCCATTGTTTGTGAGGGCATATGTTAAATATTTTAAGTTCACATAGTAATGTCGTGTCATGTAGACATCCCAGTATTTTGACACAAGAGCAGTGTTGCTTTTAACTTTATTCTCAGCACTTGGTATACAGTGCCAGGTACATAATAGGTTCTGAATAAACATTTTTTTTTTGTAAATAGGTGATACAATAACATTGTTACAATTAAAATATCTCACAAAACTTGATTTTCTTACATTTGAATGTAAGAGCTTAAAGGTCGTCACAACCAAATGGCAGCATGGATCAGCTTCATCGATGTTTTAAAGAAGCGATTTTCTGATGTAACGTTTTTCATTCTGTTGCTGTAACAAATGACAGTAAAATGTTTCTTTAAAAAAAAATGCAGTTTCCCTAAGGTAGCTAATATTCCAAATAGTTTTTTAAAGTTTTTAAAATAGCTTTTAATAGTTTTTCTGCTTTACATCTCAGACTTGCAACTCATTGAATGCACATTTGTATTAACATTATTACCTGATATTGATATGCTTAATTTATATTTCTCAATGATATTTTCATATTGTTCTCTTTTTCAACTACATTAGTAAATGATCTGTGGCCTTTTAATAAAATATTTCTTAGCATATGTCCCAGATACTTCTGTGCCTAGACCCATAGGAGAGCTAAAGTGTAGCTTAAATTTAGCCTATCCAACCTTCCCTCTTATAAACAAAAAAGCTGTGCTTCTGTGCACATGAAATTTTAAACTTATTTCCCTAAGCGCCTCTTCTAACTCCCTGGTCACTCCTAAATGCCTGGTGACCCCAGACCAATGCAGGACTAATAACATAGAAGAAACCTGCCACTCAAGTTGGGGTCCCAAACCACTCTCATTGGCCTCACCTGAGAGCTTAATAGCAATGCAAAATTTTGGACCCTACTCTAGTCCTACTGAGTCAGAATCTGCACCTTCTGCATTTTGACACGATCCTCTGGTCCCATATATGCCCATTACAGTTTGAGAAGCGCTGATGTGGAGGCCCACAGTCAGGAACACATTACAGAGCCTTCTAGTATAGAAAACATTAGTTTTGAATAAGGGATGTTATTGCAACAAACCAGTGAGGTGTGTTTTGAATGAATGAGTTCGTAGTTTGCAGGGGGGGGCGGTTAATAGTTAACACGATAGTTTCCTGTTTTCTGTTTTTCATTTCAAGGTATCCATGCTGGAGATCGATGGAAGAAGCTTCCAACAGGCGGCGCTGGCCGACCACTCCCGTCTCCCTCTGGCTGGGTACGCAGAACGTGAATGGATGAGTTCTCTCCACGCTGTTGCTTAAAACATCACATTTTTAATTCAAGATGCCGATTGTTTCACCTAACACAAACCCCTGTTAAATGTTAAAAATAATTATGGTTTATGACTCAAGGGCAAAAATATATTCTGTCATAAAAACTTTGAGCAAATTCATGCCAGTTTTCACCCAAGTAATTGGGTAGCACAACTTGTCACAATTCTGATCCAGGAAATTAAGATGAAGGTACTGAGATTCCAAAGATTTCCAGTCATATTATGATTATAAGATTTATTCATAAAACCTGTTACTTAACCTATGAAAAGGTGGAGGTAGCTAGACTTCTTTGTTTATTCCTTCTGATGGGAATCCAGCTTCAGACTGAGTGAATTCATTACAAATTCCAAATGACCTCCAGTTGAAGGTCTCCATCCATTTTTTGCTAGACTTTAATCTGATTCTAGCTTTTGTTCCCTGCTAGAAAATAAGTGTGATCATTGAAGTTTGAGCTCACCGATATGCAATTGGCTAGAAAATTTTTGTCAGAATGAATACATTTCTATTATATCTGAAATATACAGGATCCAGCAGAAGTAAGGCCTGCTTGAGTGTGGTTGGTAGGGTAATAATATGAGTAATAATCTGTAGTTTTAATTTGAACATTTCACCGAAAATGCCGTATGGTGTGCTTGAGTGTGATATTGTTATGTTACAGAATTACATGCTTATGATTTTGTAATAAAAGATTTTGTAATAAAAAAGGAGCATTATTTGTGCTGGACCCTGTATCTTTCATCTCTTCTAGTCTTCTTAAATTGGGGGAAAATCTATTAACAATTATTAAAAATTGGTTTGTGATACTCTAGCCAGTTTGGCTTTTAAAATTTTTTTTAATATTTTTTCTTTGAACATAGCAAAAACATTGAATTTCAGTTAAGAATTCCTGATGGTTCAATAGATTAATCCTCCATTTACATTTATATTATGTCTGTGTCTGTTCATCAAAACTATGACAGTTAAACTATATAGTTCCTCATCTATTATGATTAAATGATACAATTCATCAAAAATTATATACTCTTTGGAAATTTAGTTCAACATAACTAAATGGAGTGCTGTTTGGAAATTGAGTTTCAGATAAAGTCATGTGTTTGTTGATGCCAAAATGTTAGGCTTCAGTAAATATACTAAAAAGCTCTTGTGCCTTGTATGCACTACTTTTAAAAAAAGTGTTCTTCGCTCTTTTTTAATTTGCTGGAGTGTAAGTTTTGTAAATGTTCATGATAGAATAAGCTGTGAACATTTTTTTTGGTACTGATTTTCCAAATTTAAAGTAGATTATATTTTAAAACTACACAGCTAAAGAACTGGTACTTAATCAATAAGAAAATGCTATTAAACTTTTCAAAATCTGAGTTTGACAAAAATTCAACAAAGAATAGAAGGCCAAAGGATAATGGAGTTATAATAAATCCTTGCAATTACTCATCCTTGCTAAAAACACAAAAAGTTTTATATTAAATGAGTTCATGGAAGAAAGAGAATCAGCCCAGCCCATTTGTAGATCATTTTAATGCAATTATTTAAACGGTAGGATAGCAGGGTTTGGTTTTTTCTTTTCCAGATTTTTTTAAAGCTAAATATTTTAATGTGACAATCTGCTTCAAGAAATTTCATAAGGTGTATTTTTACTTTTAACTTAAAGGATTTTTTGGTCATCATTTTTCATTACCTGAAGTGCCAGGTTGGAACCTATAGCTACTGCTAGAAGCCGTAAGGGCAACAGCACCACGTGGTGTGTGGAGAATTATATGTAGCCAGGTGTTTTTCAAAGCACAGTACTATAGTTGTTTTTATTGGATCAGGATCGTTAGGTATTCCCTCTTGTCATACTAACTAGAAGCTGGGGGGAGAAAAGAGATTTTTATTCTTGACCTTGCTAGAGTACTGTTAATCTTTCTCCCCACTTAGGTCTTTCATGTAATACATAAGTCAATACACGTTAGATTTAGATTTGAAAACATTTTTAAAAATAAAATATTTTCATTAAGTTCTAATGGTTCCCTTTTTGTTTCATACAGTGAATAATCTTGAATGGGTTTTTTGATTAGTTGGGGGGTTATAGTTCTAGGGGGTTATAATTTTGGGAGATGGCATATCTCAATTGGTATGCAGTATAAATTTTACTCAAGTGAATAAAGCAACATCAAATAGGCCTACATTTTGTACATACTTATAAAACATACCTATAAGTTAACTACTTGCCATTGTTAGTGAAAGAGGGTTTGTTTTTTCAAAGATAAAAGAAAAATTGCATCCAAATACAGTGATGGGACATTTAAGGAAGTGCTTGTCCACGAATCCCCTCCTGTTACACCGTAATAAAGTCTGGTTGGTCACCTTTATTAGTTGTCTATATGAAGTTGCCTTTACCTGATGATCTGAATTGCTTTACAGATACACTTCTCCTAATAGTGTACCAGAGCTAGTTACTAACTGCAAAATTCATGCCAACAACCTGGTCATCACACAAGTCTCTTGAGAAGAATTACATGACAGGATGAGGTAACTACTCAGTAGTAGTTAAATGATTCTGAGCACTGTAATCAACAGACAAGTATTGGAAATACAGCAGATGTGTGACAAAACTGTCTTCACTAGGAAAGTCAAATACAAAGGATTTGTAAACCATGTTCATAAAAATGTAAGCTAGTAATTATGTGATTCATGCTCAAAAGAATCCATGAAAAACCTGGTAACCCCGTTATAAGGTAGCAAATTTTCCCTATATTGATATACGTGTCAATTTGCTGAGCTGATTCTGAAGTTATACAGTATACTTTGGTATCCATATTTTCAAATATTTAGTTGTAAAAGTGATAGTTCTAATAATGTTATGAATTTTTTTAAACCCACAAACATATAAAAACCACATAAATGGGAAATGTAGTAAATTCACTTGCCTGTAAAGCAGGAAGGTATTCAGTACAACCATCACACCCGCCTGGAGACTACACGTTCTAATCTGCTAATTTTGTCCACAGTGACACATTTGGACAATGGCTTTGCACAAATAATGTCTCTACGTAAGAGCCTTCTGTAGAAAACTTTACATTCCTTTTCCACATACTTAGCCAATTTTGAACACGTCCTCTTACATGTGGAAGCGGATCACATTATACACCTTAAATGTTTGTTTTTCTTTTACATTGGTACCACTAGAACTTTTTTAAACCTCGTCTTGGTAAAAATTCAGATTCTTACTTTCACTGACATTTTAGCAATTTGATCATGTCACTTACTAAAAGCGTCAAACACATGCTGATATTAAAGTTTTTGATTTCAAAATTAAGCAGTCTGTTCCCTCCCTATATTTCCTTTAGAATTGCCAAAGAAACTGATTTTGTTACAGAATATAGGAAACTGTTATACTTTTATAATAGTCCAGACTGTGCACTTTCCCGCTCTTTGCCATGATGGATTTGTTCTTCTTCAGTGGCCACCAATGAAGGAATGGATTCAAGTAGGCTTGTTTGAAAGGAACTTCTATGGATCAGAATTATGATGTATCTCCCAATATACCAGGAGGCTCGGAAATAGATTGTTTTTTTTAATCCTCAAACAAAAAGAGGATGTACATAAAGATGCTCTGCCATCTTTATGGCAGATCTAGGTTGGTTAAGAGCTCAATCTCTGACACCCTGCCATATACCAACAGAAAGATTAAATGTGTCTGGGCAGTGCCAACAGAGATTTGAAACCACTTGCAGTGCTTCCTCACTGGTGACAGCAAAAACAAAACTAGTGACAAATGCCCAATGATAGATCTTTGATGTTCTTGTTCATAGCCGGTAGTCAGTATTTGTACTTAGGTCACAGCTGGAGGGTGGGGGGACAGGGAAGGCTAGGGTTACTCACCTCTTGACTTATTTTTGAGTACCAACTAAACCAAAGGGAGCCTTTTGGTAAGTGCTTTCAATTCTGGTTTATGCTACATAAAGGAGCTCCTTGCTCATAAAGGACAGTGTTATTTCATGATTGATATTACATCTTCCAGGGAAGGTTTAACAGTGTAAGGAGCTCAATCTTGACCCAAATTTATTAATATTTAATAGTTTTGACAGATAAAGACACTTAATGATATTGAGAAAAAACAATTTGCCAAAGTAGAATTCTGTTGTTGTTGAATTAAAGAATACCATAGAAAGCTTCAGTTGTTTTTTTATTCAGCTATGAAAGGAAGACTATTGCTGGAGTTCAGATTTCATATCTTTTTCTATCAATATGTGCAGTCTTCTAATGCCTAGTATTAAAAGTATCTTAAATGAGCTAATCAAACATTTGTGTGCAAGTTGAGTATTTAAAAAAGGCAACTTTAATTACATAACTAATTCTAGTATTACATGCAAACATGTTTTAAAGTTCTTTAAAAACTACACGTGGGCAGGAAGTAGATGATGTGAATGAGCCCCAGAACAGTCATAAAGAATCAACTGAAGGAAAGTCTGTATACACAGATATAGCTAAATCATGATTTTATTTACTCTTTCTACATGATCTTTGCAGTAATAAAAGACACCAGCTAACAATGAACAATGTTAATTCTTGTTTAGAGAAAACAAAACAAAGGTGTATGACACAAGTGAAACGGGCTCCTGCCAAACGCAAACACCTTAGTACATTTTCACAAGTTTTTAAATGTGATCAACTGTTTTCTGCTCCGTGCGTATTTTTACCATCAGTTGTAGCACGTCTTGGTAGATTCCACTTCGGGTTGTACCGACTTGCTAGCTCCTCCTCCTCTTGAAAAAGATTCACACCTGTAGTTCCACAGACCATTAATATAATAGAAACTAGTTCTTCAATCACTTCAAACTAGGCATTGATTTATCAGATAAGAGCTGGACACTACTGACTCATTAAGGGCCCAAGAAAAACACGAAAAATCATTTGTCTTGTTTTATAATTAACTGTTGGTTTTGTGAACAATGTCCTCACTCTTCAAGCAACTGTTATCTTCAAAGGGCTAAAGTTTTATTTTTTCTAGATACATTTCTTTAGGCTACTGCATTGAAGAAATGTGATGTAATTCACCATCAGTAAGTGGCTTTGCTTGGCTAACAGATGGGCCACTTGCAAATGTCCTCTAGTTGCAGCCACATTTTCATTTTTTATTTTTGTGAATAAATGGTGTGATGAATTATTCTATTTTAAAATTTCTAATTCTCCTGAATGTTGCTTTCCTATGAGTTGGGAATATTGTGATGAGACTTTAGCCTGGTTATGTCAACATATGTTGTATTTTTTAGTATAGTTACAATGTCATTGCATATCATTTGGTAAGATAATCCATACTTAAATGTGCCTTAAAAACACACCATTCAAAATGCACTTTTCTTAAGACACAATGGGTATGAATGGCTAACAGAAAGAATAAAAAATTATTGTGGTATACACCAAATGCTGTCAGGTCCTGTAGTTACATCACGGATTTTGTAGCACACCAAGTAGAAATGTGAAATGAACGGAATGCCACAGGTAGTTTCTGTGGCAGCTACTCACTCCCCCACTGCAACCTGCGGTCATAGTACATGAGTGTCACTGTATCCCAACAAAGCTGTATTTATGGACACTAAAATTTAAATTTCATATACTTTTCACATCAGAAAATACTAATTTTCTTCCCAACGATTTTAAAACTAAAAACCATTCTCATCTGGTTGGCCATACAAACAGGCATTAGGCTGATTTGCGGGCCCTTGCTCTAGCAGATTTAACAGAGTATGGCGAGCCCGGAATTAATGGCTCAGGAACACTAAAAGTGTATCAGCCTAGTATCTTTTATCCAAAAGCTGGATTTAGTAAAGGTCATAATGTTCCTCTTATATAAGTTATAAAATATTATATTACTTCTTAGAGACAGAAACCAAAATTGATACAAACTATGAAATTCAGCAACTACGTGGCTATTCAAAAGGCAATTTTTATCTTCTTGTTGTTGTTTCGAGGTGATGATCAAAATAAAAGGAAACCAATTAGATATCTGCTATATTGCAACAACTTTAAAAAGAAGCCACATAATGTTATTCCAAGTGCACTTACTTTGTAAATCTTTCAGAATAAATGCATTCCTGGAGAGAGAGAAATCAATCCTTAACATCTAGCTGAGGTATTCATACAGGACAAGCCAACACTGTTGAAATGCAGAAGGCTCAGGTTGATTTTTCAATTAGCTATAGTTAATGAAGTTATTGAGTTCTGTTCAGTCGCCCAAACTTTTTAAAAAAATATATCCCCCAAATAAATATTTCCAAAACAAAATTACCAGTCATCAACATATATAAGAAAACATTTCTGAAGCCTTTATTTACAAAAGCTTTAAAAACAAATACCCTCTGTTTTGCAAATAATGTTTTGTTTAAAAACCACCACCCAGTTACAGCACTGTAATATCATGAATAAAGAATGTACAAGGAAAACAAACCAATCTGGCTAACATCTGGAGATTTGCTAATATTACTGATTGAAGTGTAGATAACACACATCGTAACTTCCATAATTTCCATAATTTCCGGGTAGAATTAATGATTACCAAAATGTCTCCCTACACATGCTCTGGTCTAGTCACGTATTCTGCATGGCTAAATATTTCACAGTCTCTTTTGTCAATATATATAAAATAGATTGCAAAGATATACACAAAAAATAAACAAACATTACACTCCTCAGGTAATTTTATTAACTATATATTAGCTATGTGTGTATTACATGAACACACACAGCTAACACATATATTTTTGTATTTTATTGTTCTGCACCAAATCTCTCCATTCTTTATCTTTGTAGCAACTACGAAAGCACAATTTTTTGTCTCCTAATTTAATTTGGTACAAAATATACCTAAAGATTTGCTATCTTTGGACTTCAATGAAATTGATTTGTGGAATCAACAAGAGCTCGTAAGTATGGCTATAAAATTTAAAAAAAATAAAATAAGGGTGAACAGTGATGGAATAAAAAGAAGCGGATCAAGGGAAGTGTGCTATCATACAACTGCAGCTTCAGCATCTTGGAGACCAGTTTCCTGGCAGACAATAAACATCCAATCACAAACAAGGGATTTTCCTGGAGGGTGTAAAGCTGGTTTGAAAAGTTCTTCAGTCACAGAGCAGCCTACACATGCCAATTAGAAACTGACAGACACTAGATGTGCTTGGAAGATTAAACGCTACGTACAGAAACAGCAGTTATTAAGCTCCTCAGTAGTTTTTGTTGTTTTTTTTGTAGTCTTGCCGAATCAACCATTTGCACAATGCACGTGCTATATTTCACGGGTCAAAAACAAGTAAATACTTTATAGGTTGGCAGATGGTCATTTTTCCAGCTAAGAGCAAGAAAATTTTCGCTAAAACAGAGGATCTGAGTCAGAATCACTCTCTAAAGTGCAAAATTGATGGTCCACAATCTCAAATAGCTAAAACTCCTGCAGAATGGAAGGGAGACATGAAACAGGGAAATAAATTACAGTCAGTGCTAGCTAATTTAGAACAGGGGAAACACAAGCCAAGCTCAAGTCGGTCAAGTTTATATGATGCAGCTTTCCCACTCTTTGTCACACACGCCTGCTAACAAGTATTTTAAGTTAAGGCCAAATTTAAACCTGAATGCTTTTCTATTTAAGCTCTGAAATAGGAATGGTCATACTTAGTAATGAAAGACAAAAAATAAAATGGGCTATGAAAGAAAAGAAGGTACTGTCTGTTGTTCAAGGGATTCAACAAGAGATAAAACCTATATACAAGCATGTGTGTGTAGCTCAAATAAAATAAAAACAAAAGGACTAGTTCGTGTCATGACTGCTTGTTGGCTTCCTCTTCATATGCATTCCCTGTGCCATTCTGTACATAGGATGAACCAGAACCAAGGCCATACAAGTGACCACAATATTTGGCATCATCAATATGATCTTCAAAGAACATCTAAAAAGGAATTTTGGAAAAAAAAAAAAGATAATTTTAACCAAAAGGTACCACTGGTAATTTTTATTTCAGCAATGAAAGTACTGACTGCTCATTAACTACAATGACAGCTCTTTACTACGGTGCTCCTTTAAGTTCAATAAAACTGAGGTTTTCAGGAAATATACAGCTCAAAAGAAACCAAAAAAAAAAGACTACAAAAAATTGTATATACACATCTTTCCTTTTAACATTTACACCATTTTCATGAGAATCTGTAATCATGGAAAAATGGCAGACATTTTCACTCCATTATTTTAACAGTACTCATGAAGGAAAAATGAAGAAAACAGCCAATGGTGGTGGTGGGGGGGGACAGTTTAGGTAAGCAGTCTCGAGTCTACACGCAAGGTTAAGTTGGCTAAAATAACCAAAGCCTAAGCATATTGTGGACAGTAAAATCTGAACATTCACACCAAACAATACTATCCTTAAAGAAACCAAGAAAAATAAAGATAACAAATTAGTAGTAGAGAATCCACCATTAACTGAACCATGAGGGTATTTTTTTAAATGCAAAACTGAAAATGCAAAAGGTTATTTAGTTCTCTAATGTAGCACTGTAAAGTACAAAATATGAAAGTATTAACTTTCATGAACAGAGTCCAAATCACTTCTGAATCAATACTACTTCGCAAAACAGCTATTAATGCTTTCTATTATTAATACATTTCTACAAAGTCTTAAATTCCCAAATGACTTCTTAGTCAATTCTTTACTAACAGATATACTCAAAAGAATTTAGTAAGTATTTCGCAAAAAGGGGAACTTTCTTTGTGAGCACAAGTCCATTTTGTTTTTGCACAAAAAACTTTTTTCTTTGCATTTTACCTATAGCAAGGCTCCAATTAAATTTTGTTCTTCCACACCTAACTTGTTTATGTCTGAAGAATTTATCTCTACCTTTTACCACTTAAGGAGGGTTGACTCAATACGATTTCTGAATCAATTACTACTTCAAATCTTGTTTAACCCCTTTGGAATTCAAAAACCTCTCAGTAAAACTCATCTAAAAAGCATGTGTCCTACTCTATAAATCCTCAAAGTACTGAAGACTGGAATGAGCAAATAACATTTTCACCGGCAGTTTAATGCCTAAGGTATCACAACGCCAGAGGAAACTTAACATATGAATGGATTCCTTGAACTGACAGAAGCAGCCCATATATAGTCTATGGAGAGAATTCTGGAGTTCTCCCATTAATAATGTACATGACCTTGGATAAAACTTATTAGCTTCTGGCCTCAGTTTTCTCACCTAAGAATATGGTTGGACATACATGATTTCCAAGGTAGCTTAAATTAAGTATTTTATTCTCCAAAGAACTTATTTTTTCACTTCCTTCTGAACTACATTTCAAGATGACTTCCTTTTAAATACTTTCATTCAAGTGTGGTAAATATGACCTATATGGTACCTCTGATTATATCTTTACTTAGTAAGTACTTATTGCCCCAAAACTTTGTCATGAGATTTTTAACGTTCTCAACCTAACCACCGAGAGAAAAAGGCACTGATGTCTTCATACTTCTCTCATTTTGAAAAAGGCCATTCCTGTGAGCAATGAATCAGATCCTGCCTGATGTTGCGGGCCTATCCGTTCCAGCTCTAACTGTTCAGCAACTTCCTGTAAACCGCCCTAGAAAACAGAAAAATTGCCTGTCAAAAGAAAGGAACATCCCAATGCCTGAATTCACAAACTATATAACTTGGGCAATGACCAAAACATAGATGAACTTTAGAATGTATAGATGGACCTTATGAAGACTAGAAAACACCAGAGAATGTGAATTGCTAATGTATTGTTGAAAGTGGGTGAAGTTTATAATAGAAAATTAGATCTTAATTGGGCAAAATTATCTTTATCATATGCTTTAGGACATGTGACAGCAAATAACTTTCCTAAAGATACAGGGGAGGTACGGCATGCACCAGGGAACAGACACACAAGGCGCTATTACTGAGTGCGTGCCCCGTCGACCTGTCCACTGATCAGGTATTATAAAACTGACTGTTGATAATTGCTTTCAAATTTTCTTAAGCTTATCAGTAATCTATTTCTAAATAGCTTCCTCTAAATAATTTGTGTAAAACAAGGCTATTATGACTAATCAAATTAAGAATTCACTAGTGCTTACTTATGGTTTTGCTGGTTAAAAAGAAAAAGTTATGTTTTTATAATTCTACTCCTTAGAAGGATCTGCTAACAATCTGCCTAGAGTAACATGAACAGGATTAAAAAAGAAAGAGGATGAGAGTGAAAGGAAGAGAAAAAGAGTAAAAGAGGAGAAGGGAAAGAGATGATAGTGAGAGAGGGATGAATAATAATGGAGGACAATGGGAGGAAAGAAAGTAAAGAAAGCAAAGCAAGATCAGGAAAAAACAACAAAACAAATTCCTCTCTACATTGTTAAGGCCTCTGCCAGCAAACCAACCCTTCTGTTTATCAGGCTTAAAACTGCTTTGCACAGCAGCTGCTTCTATGCTAAAAATAGCATGAGGATTAGGAATCATTTACAGCTGCTTGGGAGCAACAGAGCAGGGTCATTCCGTACGGTGGCCTAAAGGTCAGAAAGCACCTTTATCACAAACCTAAATTTTATTACACCACGTCACTCAGAGTATATTCCGAATATCTGATATACTTAGAAATTTTCCAGTAACATACACAACGAGCAATAATTTGGTTCTCTGCTCCCTGAAACTGTCATTATACCAGTATCAACTTTATACAGCATTTCCAAAACTACGTTAAAATACTCAGGTCTTGGATTCTCAGCATGTAATATTTTCAGGGCACGGACTAAGATTCTAGAGCACTAAGGGTGTCCTACTTAGAGTTCACTTGAGTCACAGCTAAAAATCTGTTTAAATTGCACGGAATTCTGCTGTTCTTCAGTGCCACAAACATTAAGTAACCTTTCTTAAACTTCCCCAAAAGACTCACTCTCATGATTTTTGGTTCATCTGTCAAAGCAAAGTTTCCTCTTCAATTCCTAAAATCTTTCTGCGTAAAAGTAAAGAATAACTTTATTTGTACTTCTAAAAAGCTGGTGAGGAGAAAACCTGATCAAATTTCATGTAGGTTCCACGAAGCAACAACTTTACCTGTTTGTTTTGTTTTGTTTTTTTTCAACACAAATACACCTGAAACAATAAAACCACTGTATTCCTTAGGAGCCTGCGCCATCATAGGTGAATTCATTCCCAAACTAAAGGAACACTTTTCCTTATTAAAGAAACTTCTTTAAAAAAAATTAACATTCAAAAGCACAAATTATTATACACATTAAGCAATGTCAGAATGTAAGTTACTGTACAGGTAGGACATTTATTTACTATAGGACTATTACTAACAATTCAACATCTTTGGGTTGGGAAGGAAGAAAAAACAAAACCCTTTTAGCTACGTAATTTAATCCCTGGAACATGACCCTATGACTAGACCCAACAAAATAATCTCTAGCAAAGATCAGCTGAAGGAGAAACTTGCATACTACTGACTATATCTGCACATCACTGGCCACCACGGAGTCTATCTTGCATGGGCAGATTATGTGCATGTTGGGAGGGCAAAAATTTGCACTTTTGTACTTGAGAGCGTCAGTTTCCATGCTGGTTTATGATTTTTGATCTGGTAAGCAATGACAAAAATCTGATCCTTGGTTTGAACTTTACTGAAAACTTATTCTGCCAATACATATTAAAGCTTTGCAAAAGAATTTCCTACGAAGCATTACTTATGCAAGAAAAAGACTCAATGGCCAGGTGATATAACTGCACTTAACATAAAACTCAAAAATAGGGTCTCAATCAACATCCCAGCTTAAGACCCTGTATTGTCAATCACTCAGTCTGAACTGTGTGCTAATTACAGATAAAGCCACTCGAAGCCTTACTTTGAGATTTTTGCAGCTCTTCATGAGGTACTTCACATCATAAATGACAGGAAAAAACAATCGAAGGATCTCAAAGAAGTCAAGTTCTTCTTCAGGCAAGTTAGAATTGGTCAGGATTTTGATTAAGTAGCCAAAGTCATAACCACTACAAAAGGGTTAAAAGAATACAGAAGAGGGACTATAAATACCATAGAGATGAAAAACCTTTTCTGGTACAAATTTTAAGTGAGTCACATTGTAGGCAAAAAAGGAATCGACAAAAAAAAAAAAGGTGCATAGAAACAAAATAAACATGTTCACAATTACAATGGGAAAATGTCATCATCTTACACAGATTTTGTCGCTTCATCACTCACACATCAATATGCGTATCTCTAGTACCATCCCAAGCCCACAGTCACTGAACTACTATTTTGCTGATCCCTGAAGAGAGAAGTCTTCAAGGAGAGTATCAAACTGCCCACAATAGATGTCTAAAAAAGTTAAATAACTATGGAAATGAAGAAATAAAGATGAATGAAAAGTTGACCAAAAATGTCAGAAGGTAGCAAGAGAAATGGCATTCAGAAGGCAAAAATAAAGCCAATCTTTCCATCTTTTACATATAAATCACATAGGTAAAAAAACCAAGAGTTAAATTCCCTACCAAATTATATTTACTTCTTTAAGTGACTTTATTAATAAGTACTCTCTTCCCTCAAGATTCTTTGTTCCTACCTCACCATGGCTCCCCAAGAGATACTAATGGGAATGTTGCACATAAAACAAGTGAAGGCAGCAAAAGGCAAGAACTATCTAGAAACACATTATAAAGCCCCTCCCGAACCAAGCTCTCCTATGCCTGTTTGGCTCTTCCACAGCCTTGCCACTCCCTGCACTTCTGCACCAGGGCCGCGCACCTCCTTCCCTGTCCGCTTTTCTCCCAAGGACCACTTGCAGGTGCCTTCCCTGAAGAGGTCACCTCCCGCAGATTTCTTGCACAAGCCGTTTTGCTGTACTATCATTTACAATGCATGTATTTTCTCCACTAGTTTAAAGGGCAGAAATCATGTTTAAAACATATTTTTTCTTTACTGCACATAGCTGGAACTCATTATTTGATGATATATACTACAAAACATATCTTTTGGGGGGGATACAAAATAAAGTTCCTATTTCATAATCAAGATTTTACTTGTATTGGGGGCTTAAGGAGTAGGTGGAGGTGGTAGAGGGTGCGGAGTGTATAAATGGTAATAGAATAAAAAGAATTTTACTTCTAATCAAAAAGAGAAAAAAAAAGGTTTACCATTGAAGAGCACTTAGAAATATCAAGGTGAAAACAATAAGCAGCAGAAACCTTTAAATTTCTGGTGGTTGGCAAGAAAGTACTCTGCTGTAGACCTAAAATATAAGTCAATACAGCGTTTGCTTACTACTAATAGAAGAAAGCCTCTATTAGAGTTTAGGATTGATAAATTTCTTAAATTAGTATTTATCTTCCAGAGATATAATATGAAAATATTTAATGACATCTTGTAGAATAAAATCTTAACATATGTTGGGAAGTATTCAAATAGCCTGATCTAAACTCTAAAATGACGTGAGCCCATTCTGTTTTTGTTCATCTTACTGTCCCCAGTGCCTAGTACATAGTATTTGTTTGTTTACAGTATTTTTTTTGGAATGAAAAACCATGTTATATACAGCAAGAGGGGAGGACAAGTCTTTCTCATTCTCTTGTATCCTTCCAACCAGGAAAGTGAAAAAAGAACTAAAAACGTTCCTCAAATTAAGAGACTTAAATCTCATTTTCTGAAATACAGGCTCAAGTGGAGTGGAATAGAGAAAAGATGACAGGTAAGAATTCTATGTCCGATATCCCCACCTCAAAAATTCCTGATTAGTGCTGCACTGGCGCTTACAACATGAACGATCCTTCACTATATTCATTCCCGAGGTCACAGCCAAAAATGCTAAAGCGTTTGGGAGACACTTATTTTTAAAACAACAGGTGAAGGGGACCAAGTATAAGAACATTAACACCTGCATAATACAATGCTTAAACATAACAAAAGGCCAAATAAAATCATAACCAAGGCCACTTTTAGTCCCTGGGCTGCCACTTTAGTTTACTTAGGCATTCTTTCTCTTTCCCAAAGTCTATTCTTACAAATGAAACTAATTTCCTTACTAGAAATTCTTTGAACAATCTAGTTTTATTTTGTAACAACAAAGAATTTAAAACCCACTTCCCTGAGAACTTACTGTGTGTTCTGGTTTAAACATTCACTGACCTGTACCGCACCAACCCCTAGCATTTCCTTTGCTTTTTCTCCATAGCACTTACCACCATCCAATGAACCATAATATAAATTTCATCATTTAGACAAATTGTGTGCCTACTCCCCAGAAGGTAACTCTATGAGGATAAGGATTTGTCTGTTTTGTTCATATCTTAATCCCTAGAATTTTAACACAGTACAAGGCATATGGTAGATAAGTATTTCTTAATGAATGAATGGTTTCATTCAGGCTGGGTAATATTAAATTACCGTAGGTAACAGATTCCAAATGGCATCGCTGCACTTAAACCAAGGTCCATTTTCCCAGCCTGTGCCCTTTCCACTAAGCGATGCTGTCTCTCTCGTGGGCTAAAAATGGATCCCATGTTATTAGCCAATGTTTTGCATTCAGCTCTTAAGAGTTAGACTGTTGCAGGGCAGCCAATTCTTTTAGAACGAAGCCTGAAAGTGCTGAAACAGTGACCCAAGCCGAGTGTGAAGCAGCCAGGAAATGATAACATATGTGCCATTTTCTTCTTTTATCTTTTCCCATTTATTTATTTATTTATTTATTTATTTATTTTATTTTATTTTATTTTATTTAAGCACGTCACTTAAAACTGTTGCAGTGTGAGGCTCTGTGCGGCAAAAACACACGTGCCATTTTCAATGCAATCTTTTACCTATGAAATGATAACCATTTGACCCCTTCACAGAGGACCACTCCCGATGTCATAAGTAGTTCTGCAAAGTACTGGGTCTCAATTCCTTCCTCTTCATGTTTTTTAAACTGGATACCAGATGTTGTTAGTAGCTCTATAGAGTCTTGGGCATACATGTCTTCCCTGGCAGGAGAAGAAGAAACACAACATTCAAAAGTGCCGTACTTCAAACTGTTTTTCTCAGCTTACACCTACAACTACAATGCCACAGACAAGGAAGAGGACTGGCTGAGGTCCAGCTGTTCCAATGTTGCACATATATGGAAAGAAAATACAACTTAAATACAAAGGTCATTATTTCAGAAAAGTGTGCACACATTAAATAAACATCCCGAAGTGTCAAATGGTGAGATTTTAATCTTGACTACGAACTCGATTTCATTAGTCTTTCAAAGTTAAACAAATTTAACTGGGTTTGTGAAAAAGGGTCTTCTACGCAATAGCACCACAAAGCAACAGACACGTTCTTTTCCGGGGCTCTCAGCGACTTGAATGCTGCTGATGCAGCTGTGGCCACAGGGCCGAGGGCCTCAGCGCAGCTCCCTGCTCCAAGCAGCACCAGAACAACAGTGGGAAATGCTGATGTGACTGAGTTAAACTGCACTCTGCACTGTAGAGAAAGGAGGTGCCTCCTCTTACTAATAATCAGCCTTTCAAACGGCCCCAATGTGCGGGAAACTGGCCAAAATGAAGGACTCTGCTATCACAGCAATCACTTCTTTCCCTAACTATCTTAATCCTAGATTACCTTCCAAACATCAAGCCAGGAAATCAAAATATAAAAAACCAATCCTTCAACACTTGACTTTCTAAGTATACATAGGTACCCAAAATATTAAATTAGAGATCAAAATGAAGGTATGTGTTTCTGAGAATGAAATATATTTTATGCATTGTCCATTAGACTTTGCTTTTTATTTACTTTTTAAATTATAAGAATACTGCTTTCCATAATTTAGCAAAAGACCATCCTAATAAAAGCTTTAACAAAACTGATTAAATGGAAGGGAACATCACACTTGAGCCAAAATGTACTCTTATAGTCTCTTCTCTGAAAATCAATTTGCTTCCAAATGTCTTTGAAAAATAAAAGTAGGCACTGAAATATTTAAAAATGAAAAAAGTACAACAATCGCTGTCAAAATTTCCCTGGGAAAACACCTTAGGAAGAATATCTGAATAAGCCCAATATAAGTTTTTTCATTCAACAACATATTATTGATATTATACTGAAAATGTCTCTCTTAAACAAGTAAAAGCTCACTCCTCAGGCCATGATGCTCACGTGGAGAGGCACATTTCAGCAATTAGAAACAACCAAGGGCTCATCTTTCTCCAGACTCACATTATTCTGGGCCATATGCTTACTTTTAGTTTATCGTCTCTCTCTCTCTCAACCAGAAATCTTCAAGAGGCCAAACATTTTTGTCTGTTTATTTTCAATGTTATATCATCAAACCAAAAAACATGTAAAGTGGAACAGTGCGTGTTGCAGTAAGCCAGCACTTCCCAAACGGGCCCCACGATAACAATCACCCAGAGAGCTAGCCGGAAACATGGATTCCCAGTCCATACCTATACCTACTGAGTCCCAGTTCTCAGGAGACCGGGATGACCACCTCAGGTGTCTTATGATCAAGTAAGCCAGTACACAAAATATGTGTATGAATTATTTTTTTTCCTGCATAGTTCATATAGCTCAATTCAAATAAGTTAATGTGCTGTCATCTAAATTTCATTGGGCTAAATATTTTATCATTTGGAATGAATTCCATGCCTTGTAATACCCATGTAATTAGAAAGAGAAAGCTGGGACCCCTCCAACTAGGATAAAAAAAAAAAATACTTCGCGTGCTAAGGGAAGCTTCCTAATTGTTATAACTCAATTCTGTAAATCAACAGACTGTCCCTTTTCCATGGTGTCCATTTCAAGTTCTGGAATCATTCCACCCTGCCTTCCCCACCCTCAAGAGTCCTAGCAAATGTAGGAAAACATTAAAATATGCTCATCTCAAATCAGTAGCTTCAATACTGCTTATATGCTCAAATTGCTGTGGGTGCCAGGACTGGATTCCTGATAAGACTGATCTGCTCAGAACGGCAATGGACATTAATGTGATCAGTCCTAACACTGATCAGCTACTGAAGTTCATGGTGACAAAACACCAGTTATGACAACCGAACAGAAATGAAAGCCACGTACAAATCTCTAAGTAACATTCTTCCAAAAGAGCAGAAGTACAATGCTGCCCATCTTAACTAATATCCTAAATTTAGAAACAAACTCAACCAGGTATGCTAAATTCAGTAAATGTATGGAAATTACCTCTGCCTACAAATACAAACGTAGCCTACCCCACAAATTCACATTTTTAAATATGCAGGTTAGAGATTTTACAACTTGGAAATACCCTCCAACCACAATGCACTCCTGGCTCACTACAAATTTTACATTTTTAAAATAATGCTGAAAATCATGAGTAAGAGGTAAATAAATTGGAACACAGATTGTAGCAAATAACAGATGGTTACTAAACTTGATATTCAATGAACTCAAACTGGTAAGAACAACAAAGATGCCCCCAAATTTGCAAAGGCTATGAAAGACGCAAACAGCCTGCAATTCCAAAACTGACAACTGTTCTATAAACTTCCAATGCCTGTGCATTATCTGTAAAACAAAATACAAGCTATCTGTTGTTTGATTTTTGTCCCTTATACTTAGGGTACTCTCCATCTCCTTCATGCTACCACTTTCCTTAAAGGAAGTCTTCCTTTCGGTTACCACAGAAGCCCTAACCCTGTTATATCTCTGTCACACCATTCAAATGATTCTTTCAAGTATCGAGAATTACTGTTAGTCATCAAATTGATGACTATAAAAAAGTCATTCTCATTTCTTTTGACTTGTTAGTGGAATTCTGCCCATGGCTTTCATTTCTCCTTCACAGTTCATCAATGTCCCATTTCAATTTTTAGGCCCATACTGACCCCAAACTCAGTCTGCAGATAATGCTCATACATCAATCAGCTTCTAATAATTCGAATTCTTGGACTTTAGAAATAGGGAACAGAGAGAAGAGTTGTGGGAACACTAAGTTATAATGACCGTGACCAACTTTCCTCAATTCTATATCCCTGGTGCCTAGCACAGCTGCTGACACATTCATTCTAGGCACATAATAAAAAGTGAATTTTCATCTTTCTTCAAAAAATCCAAGATTCTGTTCAGGTGCTCTGTCTCCACATTAGGTAATACTGACTTTATTTTCCAACTGGTCTTTGCTACTTAAATAATATTTTTCACATTATCCTTCTCCTTAAACATCTCCAAAGACATTAACACTAGTAGAAATGGACAGCAAATGGACAGCAGCTCTCTCGATATTAAGAAAAATGTCTTTCAGAGATTATAATAACAAAGCAGTTTTTACTAGAACAAAGATGTTTCTAGATAAGAAAAATGTCGATTTTGCCAAAACTGAGACACTGATGAGTCACTTCCTACTAATGTACTGAGATCACAACAGTCTCTTAGTTAGAAACAATGTTCTAATAATGACTGGTTTAGAAAAAAGTAGCATGGGACAAATGAAACAATAAAGAAATAATTTTAAAAAGCATTCTTTTGGCAAAAGGACAAAACCCATTTTTTGTGTTTCAGAGCTGTAGTGCCTGTAAAAGGTTATCATCAGTTTGAATAGAGACAAATATTTTTTTTTTACTCTTTACCAGTTCTGCGGAGTAATTTCTTAAATCCAACAGAGTAAAGCCAGAGTAAAACAGAAGAGTCAGGCTAAACACAATGCAATTATAAGGCATACTACTGCAACACTGACAAAACTACCCTCTAAACCCTCAGTCCTCTTTTCTTTAAATCTTAAATGCTAAATGTCACATTATTCTAGAGAATAGGAGGTTCATATATTGGCACTACCATCAATTGTCCCTCATCTTCTTTTATTTTTCACATCAGATGTTACACATTATATTACACAAGTACATGCTGTCAAATAAGACACTGCAATACTGTAATATACTCTCAATGCATTAAACATTTCCCCAACTTAGTTTGTAAACAATCAGCCCTTTAGCCAAATAATCTAAATTTCCCTAAGCTATCAAGACTGCTCCTACCAATAACAGAGAAGGATTACAAGGAAACTGGGTTTTGATCCAGGGCTTGAGTTAGAATTATATTCTGAGAGACAATTTGCCAGATTCTGAACTGTTTCTGAAAGAAACAGCAAGTTAAAGAACATTATTACTTCTGCTATACGTTAAGTTATAAGAGGTTTTGTGGGCTCACCTGGGAGTGTAATCATTACATAACATTTGAAAGGAAAATGCACCCAGGTTTCCAAGAAACACCTTATCACCTTTGACATACAATCTACTCATAAACTGGCACATGACTGTAATAAAAACCTCTTCATGTGAAGCACAACTATTAAAGTGAAATTAATGTTCTAATTATTTTTTTCTATTAAGAAGTATTTTCAATACTTAAATTATCCAAATTTCAAAAAAGGTAGCAGCCATACTTTCCACATAACATTTCTAAAATTCAAAGTACATGAATTTGTGTTCTTTATTCAATTATTTTTGCTCCTATAATACAAAGAAGAAACCTAACCTTTGAAATTTTAGGTTTTAAGTATTTCTAGGATAACTATGCTGTATTTCAGTTAGAATTTCATTCACTATACTCAAGGTAAATCAATTCCAAAAATTAAACTAAAAAAAGGAAAAAAAAAGTTTGGGTTATATTTATTTCCCACTTACGTCAAATTAAATTTAAAATTAAACTGCCAAGTTGAAGTTCCTGGAGGGTATTCTCCTTGCTCATTCATAAATGTCAGTCCTAGCTGAATTATCTTTAACAAGTCTACATTACACCGCAACAGTTGGTACTGATAGTCAGCATTGCTCCTGAATTCTCCAATAGGCCTTGCAACCACACCTGGAAACTCGGTGTCCTGTAAAATATTTTAAAATTTATTATTTACTAAAAACCACAGTCCACAAATTCTTAGAATAAATAATCAGCTTTTGGTACAAATCAAAGAATCCTGTTACGGATGATATTCTACACATATTCCATTACAAGGTACCTTTTAACTAACGAGATCATTGCTTTTTGGAACCGTAAAGTGAAACTCTACAAACTTAATGAGTTTTTCTTACTTTAAATATATCAGTAAAAAAATTACTATGTATAAGATGCACACGATAAATGCAACCAAGTACTCTATGCCCAAAAAAGAGGAAAAAACCATAAATTGATATTTCTCAAGGGATATGTGAAACTATGCTATTCTAATGTTAAAATCAATAAAGGACTGGTCAAAAAGAATGGAAAATGCATCATACTTTCCAATCACTTTTCTCAGGCAAGGTTTATCCAAACATCAAACCCTTCTTATTTCTTGAGCTAAAACAGCACTCTCTCTATACTCCAAGAGAAGCCATGTCATCAAAAACTGCATGCCACCCAATCATTCCTGTAGAATGTTATCAGGTCTTTAATGCTGTCACTCCTTAATACCTGAGAAATAAGTATTCACTAGCAATTTCTATTGGATTAAAAATTTCAATTTTAACTATGAGTAAGTACTTCGTTACTAAATAGAACTTTATCTACGTACACTCAAATATTCACATTTTAACCAATCAATTTGTCCCTCCCCATAGAAGCATGTTTACTTATATTAAAAATACTAAGAAAATAACACATCAGTTTAGCATTAAAGTTCAAATTAGGAAGCCAAGAGCAAAATCTAAATAACCAAGTTACTATAAACAGTAAAAACATTAAAACTTCTTTAAATTCAGTCCAACTCAATAACCACTTTATTGGATGCTATGTGTTATTCCAGGTGCTTCACGAAGTTAATTATCTAGAAAATAGTAGATAAGCTATAACAGATACACAAGATACAGTAGTAAAGAAGCAAAATAGTTAACTAAGACAGTCTAGGCAGATGGAATAGTATACGTAAAAGCAGACATGCTTAACAGCAGCATGTTCGCGGAACTCTACTGATAATTTAAAACTAAATAAATAAATAAAAACCAAACAAAAAACTGCAGATCAACAATGTTTCACTGGGAGATCTGGTATTTTTTTGTTTGAGAAAGACATCCAGGAGTTCCTTTGCTTATGGGAGCCCATCTGGTATCATCAGTTAGGCCTAAGTGTTGCAAGAAGCTGATCTGGCACTCGTAGCTAGGTCCTAATGTTCTTCTGTTGAAAACAAACAATTTTACACTTCGACATCAGATAAGGCCACTCTGTAATCATGACTGAACACAGGGAAAAAACACAAACATTGTCCAAACCACAAAAATGACCAACAACCTTCTTTCTTGGTTAATGACTGACTGGTTGCTTCTTTATAGCTTTGGATTACTCTTGTTTTCTCTCATTCTATTGTAATTAAGACTTATTAAGATACACTATCATAGAATTACCCAAGCTTCCCAACATCCAATCAAGAGCAAAGCCCTGCTTCCTTAATCCCTACCTAAAACCACCTGACACAAGATTCCTCCAATAGTATGCATTTTCCCTCACTCCAATGAGTAATAAACCCAACTTGTCACATTACAGGTGTGTTCCCAGTGATCTTTGGTTGGAGGACACAGACAAAATTTTCTTTGCATAATTAAATAAATCCCTAAAAGAAAACAAAAATCGACAATAAGGGTTGAATTCAAGACTTTCAAAATCCCTCTTCCCCTTTTATAAGCAGCACTTTAAGGATACTTGATCATAGGCATACCATAGCAACGTAATTATATTTTCGAATAACCTGACGAATTTTCTTCATCTCTTCATCCAGGTTGCATGCCCAAACTTCACAAATTCTTTGGCTATGATCTACCGTTGCTGCTGGCATAGTGAGGGCACAAGGAGTCTAGCTGCCAAGCATCAAAATGTTATACTTGATTGAAGATTCTGTTTCATGAAATACTTTATCCTTTATTTGTGTACCTGTCAAAATAAAAACAAAAATAAAATCCATCTATACCAGAAATCAGAATTATAGAACAACTGAACTGACAGAAACCTAAGAGATTATTTATTCAAAGTCCTTGATTCATAAGAAAATCAAAGTTTAGGAAGTCACTTGCCCGAAGGCACACAGTTAGTCAGTAGAAGAAAAAGGACAGCACAGGTTTCCTGGTTGGTATCAGTTAGGCCAAACGATATGTTTTAGACGTACACACAAATCACTTCTCACTAATGAAAGACTGCTCTGAATTCCGGCACACTCTCTGAATAAAAATTGATAAAGAGATCCATTTTCAAACAAAAGTGAAATGCCGATACCCATGTGAGAAGATCGTGTTACTAGGACAGAAGTAGTTTGCTTTCATTCCTTTTTAGCAGAACATTCAAACTCTGATTTGGTTTAAAAAAAAAAAAAACTCCTTTACTGCTATTTATTCAAGCCTGATTGGAGGGGACAAAACTAACCCAAGTTAAAAAAAAAAGAAAAAAGAAAACCAAACACCTCTTTCTGAAAAGTAAGACAGAAATTGTTTGAACGTCCATATCTGCAGGAGGGAGAAAGAAAGGCATTCCTAAGGGGTTTCTTTCTAATTTCCTAAAAATCAGAGCATTTTCCCTGGTTACCAAACACACATCTCACGTTTCTGGCCTACATACACTGGTTTCATGGCATATAATAACAGGAAGGACCAATATTTTGATTCTTGGGCAGGGAAATGCTCCTCCACTTTTCACGCAGTTTGAAAAAAAATCATAACAAAGGTAAAAAAAAGATACCATGAACTCCCCCCGCCCCTTCTAACCTCCGCAAGTCACAAAACCGAGTGCTTTGAGAACAGAAACCAAAGATCCAGGAATCCCTCCTTCACAGCCCTCCCCACTGTGCTACACACACCCTTTGCAAAGACCCTGTAGCTGAGCACTGCCTTTCTCTACCTGTCTTTCTACTGCAATTCCAGAAGCCAACAGGGACCAGAGACCTCATTACTTCAGGTAGCATCTCCGTCCTGCAGGCTCCCAAAGAAACGAGAGGGCAGTATAGAAACATTCGAGTCATAGATAACTCTCTCCCCTGGCGGAGAACCAGTGTGAAGGTGCTGATAACCACTACAGGAGCCAGATTGATTCCCAAGCTCTGTTGCGTGAAGGAATACGAGGAGCGGAGGATCTAGGCCACCGCCCTCCACTCCCAATTTTCGTCCCACTACATCGAAGCCCCAGGTACAAAGCCTCTGCGTCATCACTCCGCGCCAGCCCCCCACCTCGACAAACCCCAGGCCCCAGTTACCATCCCCCGCTTCCCCGACCCGCCACCCAGCTTTTTGCTTCACCAGCCGCGCTCCAGCTGGCGCCATCGCGCACCCTCTCAGGTTCCCTGTCCCCACCCCCTTTCCACTGCCCCAAGCCGCCCCTCCCCCCACAGTCTGCGGCAGACGCAGGATCTACTTGTGTCACTGAGCTCGCGCTCTCCTCCTCCTCCTCGCCATAGAGACAGCACCCAGCGGCGGCGGCGGTGGCGGGAGCGGCGGCGGCAGCGGACGCCCCATAGACACCTCTCGCCCAGCAAGGGGGGAAGGGGAGCCGGAGCTGCGCCGCACCGTGCTGCGCTGTCGCTTCTCGTACGTCCTGACGGGGGCTCTCGATGATGACGCGCCACGCAGAGGGGGCGGAGCACGCAGCTGACGGAAGCGAGGGTCGGTAAAGTGCTGGGCCTTGAGGTTGCCTGGCTGCCTGCTTTGGAGTCAGGGCCTTAGAGGTAGAGCGGCGGCTTGTCACGTGCCGCGAGACCCCTCTCTCCGGCCGCCCGCAGTCATGCCCCCCAGGACCCGAGGACCCCCAGCCGGGCTTGCTTAGAGGAGACGCCGCCGCTCAGCACTTGGGCCGCTTGCACGGTCGGCCGCTGGAGAACCGCAGGGCTGAGCGGCTGGGAGAAGCAGGCCACAACCGTCGTCTAGGGCCTGGGCCCGGGGACCCGTGGAGGATGAGCTGGCTCTTCCCCCTGGCCAAGAGCGCCTCCTCCTCCGCAGCGGGGTCCCCCGGCGGCCTCACCAGCCTGCAACAGCAGAAGCAGCGCCTGATCGAGTCCCTCCGGAGCTCCCACTCCAGGTGACTGCTCGTTCCCTCTCCCACGGCCGCGAAGAGCAGGGCGGGAAGGTGGGCTGGTAGTAGTCCCAGTCGCAGCTCCTCAGGCGGGCTCCCCCCGGCTGCCTCTTGGGCATAGACCCTCCCCCCTCCCTTCGTCCTGGGTCTCCACGCTCTTTCTCTCGTCTGCGACCCAAGTTCAGGATTTTCCTCCGGACCCTCCCCCACCCTCCTCTTGCCCCACCAGTGCTCAGCTCTTCCAGTTCTGTCTCGCTCCTCCGCCCTGACCCACGCTGCTGACGGTAATCTGCCCCTAGTCTTTATCCAGTATTCCTCGCGTGCCCTCCTTCCTCGCTGTCCTTTCCCTTTGGACACCCGATGGTCGCTTTGGCCACATTTTAAAAATAATGTACTTGGCTAGAAAGAATTGTGAAGAGTAATATCCAAGTTTTGAAAGAATGGAAGATTGGGACGGGGCGGTGTTTGGAACTGTTGCAACATCAAAGAAAAGGGAAACAACAGTTTTTCATCAGTGAATTCTCCTCTGGGAGTAGCATAGTCAATCTTCCTCTACTTTAAGATTTACCCTGTTCCAACAACCTTCTCTGTCTGGCAACTACCGGTCTCTGTAACATTTCTCACTGTTGTTCTTGTTCCCACACTCAGGAATTGTCTTACATTCATCCTAACTGTTCTGCTGTCTTTCTATGAGGTTTTCATTTTCAGCCGGGTCAGATTGGAGATATTTTGCAATTGAAATGATTTCAGCTGTTTTCTGGTTTGTTGCTCCTTTTATATTGCAAATATCTGTAGCCTCCTAATGGTTTTCAAAAATTAGTGCTGCCGCTCTATATTGTAGGATGAGTTATGCAAGTATATTTACTTAAGTGTCACGACATATATATTTAATGTAAAGACGTTAACATCGTTCAACCCTAACCTTTTTTATATAAACTTTCCATTCATTTAAAAAATATGTGTGTGTTCTAAGATAATAAAATTAAGTCCTGTTGAACAAACTATTGGGGCCATTTTATCTGTTACTCTAATAATTTTTTCCAAGCAGTAAGTTATGGTGTAGTATAATTTTAAATTAGATAGATTGTTAAGAGAAAAATTCACTACAAAATCAGCTTGGCTAAAATGAAGCCTATTGCTGATTGAACTTCAGATGTTTCTTGGTTCTTTGTTTCAATTGTTCAGAACTTTCAAAAGGTGCAAATTTGTGATATTTAACTGGAAAGGGTGGCATGCTATTTAGTCTAATGGTGGCTTTCTTTTGGGAAAATTAAGTTCATGGAATTCTTATAAGTCTTTTTTCCAAAAAGTGTTCTGTACTAGCCTGTAAGAGCTACTCTTACAAGATATGCTTATAAAACAAATGACTTATTTTTAACAAACATTACAAAAGTTTGTTCCGTTAGAAAGTATCACATCGTAAAACTAATACTATGTTGCCAAAATATTTTTTAGAACCACACTTTTGGAATTAATTGCTTTTAAGCCTTTAGTATATTCTGTCAGGTATTCGCACTGCTGGCAAATTTTTATTCTTCGAGGTTGGAGTTGAATTTTTGAAATACTCCAAAATCTCTTGCTGCTAGGCTGGTAAACACAGGAAGCGATTGATCTGAAATGTAGTTTATTTTGGGGGAGGCAGGGCAGGGGCGAGGGCCCCGCCTCCTACAAAATAAAAAGAACCTCACCCAAAAAAGGTGAGATTCTAAAGCAGTAATTATTAATCTAAGTAGCTCTGGAGTTGGTTTAAGAAGATTAGTAAATAACCTAAGTTAAATGCAGAAAGGGTCCATTTTATTTATTTTTTTGAGCCATAAATTATGGATGTATACTTGGGCACATAACATTACCTACATATTTTGTAATGCTATCCACATTTAAGTACTCTTTATTTCCTGCAAATTCTTTTATAAAAATATGTGGTTTTATTTTATTGAAATATTACACATTTAGAAACTAAACTTGGATAATTAGGAGACAATTAAGTAGGTCATGTACTTCCAGTTTTCAAGAATGGTATGATTCCAGAAAATGACATCCATCTGTTTTTGTTACATCTGCCCTTTTCACTCATGTCATACATTTGAAAGGTAGCTAGTAAAAATGATCTGTCTGTGCAGTATACTACAGCTTAAAGATTTTTGTGTAGACGGACGCTGTGATTGGTTATTCTGAAGGTGCCCTGTGCAAAAGTTGAAATGTTTTGAATGGTACTTTAATGAATAATACAAAACTTCCTGTTTATACTGCCCACCTCCCTCGTTTTTCATATTTATTCTTTCTGCAAATGTAAGGTCAACAGCTCCTCCTGACTGAAGGTATCTCACTTATTTGTTCTGACCTCCTCCAGAACCTCCCAGCCCCATTCTCTCATTTACCTTCCAACTCTTTATCTTTTAACTTATTATAATTTTAAAAAACCTTATTTTACAAAAGAGCCTATTTACTTCCTTTTCTCTGTGAGCATAAACTCCCTCTTTTGTTACCATGAAAAACTCTTCCTCATCTTCCTCAGGTCTCTCCTAAAGATTAGAGGAGTTTTATGTGTATTTCCTCATCTAACTCTTAATGGTTAAGGCAGGCAAATGGAAAACTGTTTAACCAAAGCATAGTGACATGTTTGTCTGCCATGAAAATGGACGTTGAAAGTTTTGTAGACAAGGCTCAAGTAATATATTCCACCTCTGAAAAACAGTCCTCACAATAATCGACTTACCAGCAGTAATTCCCAGCCTTCTGGGCAGGAGTAGAACCAATTCTGTTGCTTCTTCCACTTCCTACAGAAGCCCTCTGTAAGGCACACTATTTTGTTTCCCACCCTAATCCATTTCCCCTGACTTCTTGGAAGAACACCTGTTTTTATCTGGGTTCCCTGTCGGCAAGGCCATATACTTGTTGGAGGCTGTGCTCTTTCAACCCAGTGAGTAATACTGATCGTTTATGCCCATGATGATGGCTTCGTTCCTCCTGCTAGTTATTGTGAAAGCAGGACTCTTAACCTACTTTTGGTCAGTGGGAGTTGGAGCAGAAGTTTGCTGGGGATCCGTTCAAAGCATTTCCTCAATAATGGAGATGTCCAAAAAGAAATGCCTCTTAGTTTTGGACATCGCACTGTTGGTTACATGGGACATTTCAAACTGCTTGGATCAGGGAAGAAAGACGGGCATTTCCTGACTACTGAATGTGGTCGAGTAGGAAGCTGCAATGTCCATGATAATATTGTGACGCTGAATTAACCAATTCTGGAAACTTCCTACCTCGGGACTTCTTCTGGTACGAGATTAATAACCCCTTACTGTTTAAACCAGTTTAAGCCCGATTTTTCAATTATTGTACAGTAGTTGAAAATATCCCAGGTGATACCCGCATTCTTCAGAAATGAAGCTGTTAAGTATTTCCCTGCATTTTACCGACAATCAGAAAATATTCAAAACTAACGGTCTTTTTTTTTTTGATGGTCTTAACAGTTACCATCCTAACTATCCTAGTTTCATCTCTTTCAATATCTAAAGTTAATTATCTTACTTTATTTTTATTATTTTATTTCCTTAGTTCTGAAACCACAACTGTGTTGTAAATGGTAATTATTACTTGTAATTAACTATGTAAATTCAAAGTTATGCCAATAGTAATAATTTTTTATTACCTTTTGCTTAGGGATATCAGCTATCTCAAGTAAAGGATTTCTGCATTCATTTTAATAATCAAGTACATAGTAATTCTGGTGCCGTTTTTTATTTTCAATAAGAAAATCTAATTTGGGGATTATGTTTATCAGAATTGCTTTCATTTTCCTTACGCTGGTATGACTAATAGTCTTAATGAAAGAGCCCTGCACTGGAAGTGAGGGGACACCGATGTGTCATTAACTGGCAATGCAAACTTGGATGTTCACATAGCCTTAGTGACAGTATTGACTGTCTGAATTCCTACTGCCCTGCCAACTGTGAAAGTCTGTTGGTTCCTTGAGTTCTCGATATGAACATTCTGTTAGAGATAAAAGACAAAATAAATTTGAGCAGCATAAATGGAAGTAAGGAAAAATTATGGACCTGGGAAAAGCAGCTTGACTTTAGGTGAATGAAAACTTTGTAATGAAATTGTCATGCATTCCAATTCTGGCTTTAACTTATACTGTATACTAGCAATATGACCATTTGGCAAGCTACTCAACTTCTCCGAGCCTCCTGTAAAATTAGGAATTGTGATTCCTATCGTGCAGGATTGTTGATATTTAAGTAATATGTGTAATCACATATTAGTGTATGTGGCACACAGTGAGCATGTGACAGATTGCATTCCTTTTCCCACTGCACGGAATCCGTGTGCCTGTAACCTTTGCCTCTTCGCCCTAGCTTATTGTTTATGAATCCTTCACAAGTCTGCTGATAGGTCATCTGACTCCGGCAGCACCGCTTCTGACTTTCCATGCAGAAAGCAAGTCCATTCCAGAGAGTTTCCGCACAAAAGCAGTGTACCTCTTTTGAAGGATTTTAACTATCACACGCGTAAGGAATCTAGAATATTATCTAGCACACAGTAGATAATCTATAAATGGCAATTATTTTTATTTTATATTTTAAAAATGCTAGTGCCAATCTTCATAGTCTTTAAAAATTGTTTTGAGATTTTCTTTTGCTGCTAATCCCTGAGTACCATTGCCAACATTTATAATTTGAGATTTTTTTTCATTAAAGTTTTCAAAGTGCCAATTTTTTTTTAAGTCTTTATTATTTAGAGGCAATTTCAGGTTCACAGCAAAATCGAGCAGCAGGTACAGAGGTTCCTAGATGGTCCTTGCCTCCTCCAACTTTTCTTTTAAAATAGAAAGATCTGGAAAGATTTGGCAACAGTTCCCACATAACAACATTAGCTTTGAGCTGAAGAGTAGCTATTCCCTTTACTGGGCTACCTCTTCTCCATTTACCAGTTTGCAGTCACTCCCTGTTATACGGCAAGCAACTGCCTTCATTCATGTACATTATCTGACAATTACAGATATTTGAGATTAAAACTTCCTTATGGAAAGAAATCATCTTAACTTGTTGCAGTAAAAAAAATCCCAAGAATCTACCATGCTTTAGCCTACTGAAGCTATAGAAATCTACAAAATGTCAACATTTTGACTCTATAAATGGATATTGAACTCATAGTAAACTTTAAAATTATATCAAATCCCATTATTAAGTGAATTTTAGTTTGATACACTAAATCATTTAGTCCATTTATAACCAGTGATTAAAATCTATAATTGTGGAATATATGACACAATAAAAGATGCTACCGATTAAGAAAAAGTATCCTAACTAGGATCTTAACAGCTCCTGTGCCATCTCTAGTTAATTTCCCCCTTCATAGTCTCAGTCAGTACCTACCTTAAAAAAAAAAGTCACCACATAGGCAGTCATTTCTCCATTGCAAGTTAAATCCAGCCACATCTACCTCTCCCCTCCCAACTGTGAACTCCAAAAATCAGAAACAGTCTATATCTAAAAGTAGAGAAGATGGGTTAAACAATATACTAGAATATTATGCTAATAATATTTTTAAAATATTTTTAGAAATTATTGTAAAATTAAACTTACCGATTTATAAAGATAATGACAATAAATTACTTAGTGGGAAAAGAGCAAGTTACCAAATTGCATATGCGGTATAATTATATTTTTGCTTCAGATAAAACTGCGAATATAGAAAGATGATTAGAAGGTTATATATCAATATGTTGGCAGTGGTTATATTGGGGATATGAGATCCTGAGTGATTTTTATACTCTTGTGGATGAAAAACGGGTTCTGTGGAAACTAAGCTCACAGGGTGATCTGATCATGAATTCCTAACTAGGCAGGTCATGGTGAGCAGTCACCCCGAGGCCTATGTAACTTGTTTTAGTAAAAGGTTTATCTTGGCCTTAAGCACGACCTATCCATTATGTTTGTATTCTAAGTTAACACACTTTTGAAATAAGTATAGCCACCCTCAAGAGAACACATCATCTTGACCATCTGTAATCCAGATGCTCTCCGGCGCTCTCTGTAATCTTCCTTATGTTCCTTCCTTAATTTCAAGTGCGTAAATGAAGCTGCAAAATTGTCGTTCTCCAGCATTTGAGATCTTGCATCCCGTCAGCAACTGCTGTCAGTTTGAGCTCAAATAAATTCTTATAAAATTTTGTGCAGGTTTGGACGTTTTTTATGTTGACATTCTCTTCACTTGTTCTTTTTCATTGAGACTGAATTATTTTAAATATAAGTTTTTAAAAATTTATTAAAAATAGAAACTTCAAAATCACATTTGTGATGAATATTTAGGGAATGATTTTTGGGTTAATTGAATAAAACAGATATCTGCCATTTGGTCTAATGCAACTCATATGGGGAGGACAGCTTTCTTAGAGACCCTGGCTGGGTCTGAAAGTTAACTGACAGATTCACAGGAACAAAGCACACAGATTTTTGTCGTGTAAGTTATACATGACACAGGAGCCTTCAGAAAGAAACAAGTACCCAAGAAACCCGGGTGTTATACCATGTGTGATGGAGAGGGGACAGTCATGGAGGAATCCAGTGAGTTAAGGAGTATCAGGTAATTGTCGTAAATGGGGGAACTTAGCAAGACCTGTTCTGATTTTTCTTGTCATCCTATGTCTTCCTTTGAAGGACGTTCCTTTCCTCTTTCTTGATATAGGGAGGGCTCCTCTCACATGGGGGTCTTATGGTCTGTTTCAGAGAAGAAAGATGAGGGAATGAGGAGGTCAGAGTAATCACCCTGCTTCCGCTGTTCTCTGGACCTCCTTCAGCTTAAATTACCTAATGCCAGTGTGCCCTGTGTGGGGGTCACATGTCCTGAGTGCCATCAGTTGTCATGATTAACTTGTTTTGGAATTTGTTAATGATGGTTCAGCTCTCATTAATATTACAAGTACACGTTACCTTTAGTTACCTGTGATACCTCGTTTGTGAAAGAAATGTCAAAAATTTTAATAAATGTCAAGAATTGTGACCACAGTGAGTTGAACTTTACTAACCAATGATTTCAGTAAAAATTATTTTAATCAAATTTAATTTGTTTTCTACAAAAATACAAACAAGTCTAAAAAAACTGAGTAAAATTTTAGTACCACAAATTTAAGCAGGCTACAATAAGCATTTAGATGTGTGTTCTAAATGCCTATTTAATAATAGTTAACATAGAGTAATTTTTATGTATTGTATGGAGGGCTTTTCATACATTATCTCACTTATTCTAACTGCTCTTTCAGGTAGGTAGATACTGGTAACATCCGTGCTTCCCATTTGAGAGGTAAGGCTTAGACAGATTAAATAATTTGCCCATCATCACACAAGTCAATGGTGTAGAGGATTTGAGCCCAGCAAGCCTATCTTAAGAGGCCATGCTCTTCACCACTAAGATGCCGTACTTGGCTTTGCACTGGTGGATGCGTTTGTGGCCTGTATTCCTTTGAAGCAATGACACCTCAGGGTTCTAGGATAACATAAAGGAATAAAAACTTTATTGATTACATGGTGTTCATACAATTGAGGATGCTTTCAGTATCCTAGTCCAAACCTGATCCCCATAGAGAAACGTTCATAAAATGTTTGTTAAATCCTTATATTGACTCTCATCTTGAGTCTCTTGTTACTTGTTTCTTCTTCTTGGTCATAGCTCCATTCCATGGATGTCAGAGGAGAAAGCTTATCAGCATCTGTAATTTCTCTAGAACTCTATCTCAACACTTTTGAACCATTCACGCTACCTAAAATTTACAAATTCTAGAGGCTAGGTTTTTATCTAAAGGCCAAAAATGTAGTAGTTCCGGAAAATGAGGTTTTCTGCAGCTATTAGTTGAAGCTGTAGAAACAACCAAAACAACAAAAAGTAAATTGTTATATAAATGCTAGACTTCTTTCAAAGGTGTTCATGTGTGAAAAAGTTCGTCCATTTGAATATTAAACTTTAAACCATAACTCATCAATACTACTTACCATTTTTCCCTTTGAAAATATTATAAACGTTAGTTAGGATTCCATGTGAGCCCATGAAAATTTGGTTGATAAATTGTAATTGTAATAATGTAGGCCTGCAACTTAACCATAAGTAAAACTCTGAATGAAGAAAGTTAAAATATAAGGGACTTAGAGCTGTTGGCAGTTACATTCAGGTGTTAGTAGCAAAGACCCCAAAAATAGTGACTTAGGCACAAAGAAAGTTTGTTTTTCTCTTACATAAAAAGAAATTCATGTTAACGTTTCCAAGTCATCAAGGACCCATGCTACTTCTTTCTCTCTGCTTAGTTGTCCCTAGTGCCTGTCTTCCATTCTTAGGGCCACTGGTGGTCCAGTGTAGCTATTTGAAATCTAGTTATCAGGTCTAGGGAAAAAGAGCAAATAGACTCTTAACAGGTTTTTTTGTTCCCCTTTAAGATGCTTTTCTGGAAATTCTACCTCCAGCTTCAGTTTTTCTATCTTACTGGCTGGCACTTAAGTCTATAGCAACAACCAGCTGCAAGAAAGACTAGAACATTGCTATTCAGAATGAAATCAGGCTTCTCTTTGGAAGAAGGGGCACAACCAGCAGTCTCCATCATAAGACTATAGGAGACATCTCATCCAGACTTTTAAGTACAGCTGGGCGGTGGCAGAGTCGCCGTCAGAACCCAGATGTCTTGCTGGTCTGTATTAATTAGAGGGCCCGCGATTGCTTCAACTGATAATGAGTTAGACAAAGTGCTACTAAGTCAGTCTAACATCAGTACAGGAGTTATTCTTGGCCTCCTTACCTCAACATCTGCTCCCTCAACCCCCCCACCCCCGTACTCACACAGTTGGGTGTTTCAGAATATTATCACACGTTACTTGATAAACCTTTCTATGGTCATTTTCCCCTCAAGGTACAAGTTATATTGGTCATCTAGAATCTGTGATTAAAACTAAGACCAGTGTTAGCAGGCTCTAAAAACATTTAACATTTGTTTTTAATATTAATGGTTTTATAACTTCAGGTACATTATTTTCTCAAATTTTCTCCTACAGTATAGCTGAAATACAGAAAGATGTGGAATACAGGTTGCCATTCACCGTAAACAACCTGACAATTAACATTAATATGTGAGTAGAATTGTGTCCTACTTTTCTATGTAATATGACTAAACAAAGAATTTTTGTTGTTTTGTTTCTTAGTTATTATTAAAAGTAACCTCTTTAAAGTGAACTATTTTAACTATAATTTATCAAAGTTACACAACTTTGTGAAATAAACATTTTGTATATTTCTGTAAGAACTGTAAAAGAGAAAATGTGATAAACAGATATAATAGGAATTGTTAATACTATAATCAATTTCATTAATTTGCAAGGAAGTCTTAACTGGAAGTAGGCTGAAAGCGTAAGAATAATAAATCAATCAAAGGGATCATGTATGGAAACCATTCGAGGTATATTCAGCTTTACATCAGAAGGAATTTAAAATTACTAATTTTCAGAAACATAAGTTACATCAATCAGAATGTTCAAGGTTGAATTTGATCTGCTGATTATTTTAAAGAAAAAAAACAAAGTTAAAAATATAATTACGAGGTTATTAACTTATAAAGAGAAAGGTTGGATAAAATGATTGCTGAAGTACCCATTTAACCTTAAGTACAATTATTAGTCTTTAGTCTAAAAGAATTAAGTTCTTACCTCAGATTGTGTTAGGTGGCTAGCTTCTGGAGCCAGTATTTGGTTGAGGTGAAGAGAAACCTAACTGGGGGACAGGAAGACAGGAACCATGGCTTACTCATCTTCGTGTCCTCCTACCTACCATAGTGCCTGCATGTATGAGGCCTTTCTAAGTTCTGGGGGAATGACGGAGTGAAAGCATGAGTACATAATAGTGCCAAGCGTTAAGCTATGTTATCTGGATACATAGCAGCTTGAGTTCTCACAGTAGCAAATTAGGGCAAATTATAGACATGTAGGTAGCGATCACATAGCCAGGATACAAACCCAGGTTGGTTGCACTCCAAAGGCCATTCATTGCCTTTTTTACCAAACTAGTTTAACATCTTCAACTACATAAGTTGTTTTATTTCTTTTCAAATGTCCTATGTACATCTTAGTAGGAGAAGCCACCAAGGACCCAGCTTCCTTCTTGACATTGCTGCCAACAAAGTTTTCGGAGCCAGTAGGGGAACAGAGAGGCAGTTTAAAGGGACTTACTCTTCCGAGTTTAAGACATTTGGAAAACAGTTTCATATCCAGCAAAATCCCATTTTTTTTAAGACTTCACTCCTTAATCTTAAATTTGTAATGGTTCAAAAAAGGTTAAGATTTTTATTTTTTGTATTGAGAATTTACTGTTTTTTATTTGAAACCATGTGATTGACCTCAAAATTGGAAGAGCTGTGTTAACTGGGACATTTAGAAAAGAACCATATAGAATTAAGGCATTATGACAGGTATAACATTTCATTTCTAATACTTTCAGTTCTTTCCACTTACTCTTAAAAATTCCATAGATAGTGAAATAATTCTTGACAGCATTTCAAAAGTAGGAAAACCACAGGTAAAAAAAATAATATGGCCAGCCTTGTGGTCCAATAACTAACCAGGCTGGGTTAATAGGTCTCACCTGCTATAAATGCCTGATCTGATTTTTAGTGGAGATTTGTATAGTTTGTTATGTTGTGTTTGAAAGCAATTAATTGTCATGGTGTGACAAATATTCTATAATTCCGGTTATCCATATTCCACATTAAGAAGGTTTTACTGTATGGAATTACTTTTGTATCCTTTTGTATATTTTCAATCATCTCAACAACCGTAATAGGGCACTTATTACTGAATAATAATCCAAATGAAAGTATGAACATTTAATTTGCTTTTAGCTAACTTTGTTTTAGGATTATTACTATGTAATATAACACTTGTTGTCTTTGTTTTTCATCTGTTCTATCTTTACCAGATTGCTTCCTCCACAATTTCCTCAGGAAAAACCAGTGATCAGTGTTTATCCACCAATACGACATCATTTAATGGATAAACAAGGAGTATATGTTACCTCTCCATTAGTAAACAATGTATGTTTATGGTATATTTATTTCAGAGTAATATAACAGGTGTATTACTTTTCTACTAAATATTTTAGAAATCTAAAATGCACTTAAAATCTCAGTTTGGAATGAGTAATTAAAAAAAAATTTTTCACTACAATAGTACTGACTCAAAGGTGGTTTTTCAGTGGTGAGCAACTGTTGGTCTTAGAAACTTTGGTTCACAGTAGCTCTTCCATAGTTGTTAGGGAGAAATAAAATCCGCATATGCTTTAAAGTTCTCAGGATACATATATGATTGATTAATGTGAAGGACTGTAAAAATGTACTCTCAGTATTTACCTTTGAACCTTCCAATGATTATAAATAGTGAAGTATGGAAATATTTCAGCTCCATCATTGATTAAAATAGACTTGTAACTTGACTTATGGTATTGATTTTATTAGAAAATACTGTAAGTTGTGGATTGCTAATATGTTTGACGCAATATCATTTGCTTTTTATTTAATTCTCGACTTGCAAAAATGGATTTAATATTAAGTTTTAGAGTGAAGTCATCCTAATGAGACCCTGTAATCTTTTCTGAAAGTGATTTTGATCAACCTGTATTATGGTTATTTTCAGTTTACAATGCACTCAGATCTTGGAAAAATTATTCAGAGTCTATTAGATGAGTTTTGGAAGAATCCTCCAGTTTTAGCTCCTACTTCAACAGCATTTCCATAGTAAGTATATTTATAACATGTTTGTATGTATTTATTCAAATTAATCAAAATATAGTTTAAAATTCAAATGATGCTAAAAAGCACTTCTCTGTTTTCTACATCTTCTCCATCATCACAGAAATACATGTATACTTTTCAGAGGCAATGTCGTTCTTTTATCTGCTTCTCTAATATTTACCTTCATCTTAATCAATAATATATACATACTACCATCTCTTTATCCTGTTATTTTAGATATTATCTGTTGACTTCCTATTACAATTAATGAAGATCTTAGTTACAGTTATCATTCACAGATCTTCCTTTCATCCTCTCAGTGAAATTATATCATGATTTTTGCCTAAATTTATTTTTAGATTTTTATTACTTTGACTCTCTACAAATTTACTGTTGCTGAACCAGGTACTTTATCATAATTAACATTTCCCTGTTACAACTTTTTGCTTTTTTTCTGGAGTTAATTTTAGTTGCATTTTCCACTAGTTTTGTTTTCCTAGATCTTTTTTAATTTTCCTGCTAACATCTTTTTGAGGCCCTGCAGTCTTTTATACTCTCCTGAGGGTACATCTGGCTTTCACCTCTGGTTGGTTGCAAAGCAGCTCCCCTGTTTTGGATTTTGGTGGGGCCGGCAGGGCGTGGAGGTTCATAGCAGCATTATACTTCCAGGTACTAAAATCTTTCCTGGTTACCAAGGCTTCATAACAAATTAGCCACAAAATTATGGACTCAATTAAAACAATGAACACATTTATTGTGCTCCCTAATCTTCAATTCGGGAAGGGTTCATCAGAGCAAACCCTTGTCTCCCCTGCTCATCACAAGCCGGCTCTGAACAGAGGCCTTGCCTGACGACGTCAACCGTTATACCTAGATGTGATTGCTCTGTGTCTTGGGCTTCCTCACAACCTACTGGCTGGCTTTCTAGCATGACCATACTGAGAGAGAGCTATGAGAAAGTCGTAATGACTTAGTTGCGTGAAGTCACTCGCTTCTGCTACATTCGATTTTCTGGGGCAATCGCAAAGTCTTGGCCAAATTCAAGGGGCAGAAAATAGGCTTTTTCTCTTGGTAGTGGAATGGCATGGTTCTCCAAGAGCAGATGGGACCAGAAATAATGCTGCGAACATTTTTGTAAAATACAACATGGATGCTTGGAAGGTAAATTTTGAGACATTTTTGTGAATCTGTAAATGTCTTTAATGTACCCTCATACTTAATAACCAGTACAGTTCAAATTCTAAGTTGGAGTAGTTTTTCCACCCCAGCCTTGTCTATATATAGCTGTTGGTGCTAAGATGTCCGATGCCATTGTTATTTTTGATCCTCGTAACATATTTTTGTCTTTAATATTCTGAAACTGCACAGTGATGCAACTTCCTGTTGCTCTTTTCTCTTTTCAGAATACTTCTTGAATTTTTTGCCCTGTCCTTCTATTTAACTTTTAAAACCTTTTTCTTGTTCACCAGTCAAGGCGTCTTAAAAAACGCCTGTATGTCTGCTGAGCTAGACTGTCAGGTCCACTTGGTCCCTCAGCCCCAGGCCTCATCCCTGCCGCTTGTGTCTGTGTCCTGCAGTCATGAGCCGACTGATATTTTTGTTTGTTTTCTTTTCATTTTTTAAAAAAGACAGAAAACTTCACAAATTTGCTTGTCATCCTTGCACAGGTGCCACACTAACCCTCCCTGTGTCATTCCAATTTCAGTGTAAGCGCCGCTAAAGCGAACATTCTCTGGTGTCCTTTATCTAAAAAGTGTACTTCCTGTCTCCTGCCAGCGCAGGACTACATAGTAACTCACTCACTTTATCTGAAAATAGAGGCCAGCAAGTTTACTTGTTATTTTAAATAAGTTCTACAGTAAAATGCACATTACTAAAGAGCAAGTTTGATGCATCTCCACCTCTGTTATTTTATAGGTTGTACCTACTACGAGGTCAAAATAAACAAATTGGTTCAGAATTATTAAGACTAATTCAAGGATAGTACAGATATTTTCTCATGCTGATCATAATTGTTTTAAATAACTTACATTATATCTACATATATATCACTAATATACCTGTAGATAAAAGTAAATTTCTAAGATAAAGGTGAGAGCTTCTTTGAAAAAAAAGTTTATTAGAAAACGTTTTTAACTTAATTTTTTAATCAATAATGTAGTCATTTAGAGTAAAATTCAAAACATAAAGGTGTATGAGTTGAAAAGTCACCCTATTTTTATTTCCCTTGCAACCTAGTTTTCCTTCTCATTGGTATCCAGAGTTGTTTGTTTGGCTATGAATGTATAGAAGTCATACAAACATGTATAGCAGTCGAAATACAGAGATTTTATGCATATATAAGGGAATGCATGCATGCAGTATTTTATTCCCTCCTTTCTTACACAAATGGTAACATGTCTGCCCCCCCGCCCCCCGCCATGGTCTAGCTTGAGAGCTTTCCATATGGGTATATAAAAGCACTTCTCCCTTATGGCTTATGAAAATATATACAGTCCTCTGGGACACAAGCTTAATTTCCGCTGGCCATTATATCCATGAAATTTGGAGGTGTCCCCTTGGAGAAAGTCACAAAAGTCAGGCTCTAGACGAGTACATTAGCTCCTTTCTGGACCTCACTAGCGAACCGTAGAGAAGCAAGGGGAAAGCGCAGTGATGGCAGCCACTGCCTGTGTTCCCTGAGAGCACCTTTGTCAGCCTCGAGAAGTGCCCCAAACCTGAAACCTGCTCCTCAGGCCAAAGCTCTTACACAAGCAAACAGGCCTCTTTCATAGAAAGACTGGGGGCGTGTTTCCTTCTGCTGACTGCACAGTGCCATAGGGCGGGTGGTCTGCCAAGGACTGCCTCTGTGACCGTTGCAGCCCCACTGGACCCAGGAACTGCATCTTCCGTGTCCTCCAGGGCTGGGCAGTCAGGGCATCTCCTGAGCAACAGCCACAAAAGCACGGTGCACCGGACGTGAGCCCTTAAAGAGCTGCTTCTCAGTTTGCTAGAGCCTTGGGGAGCTCATGGAAGCAAGTCCCTTTGGTTTTCAAAGCAAAATGATTAGGGGGCTCATCTTCCAGGGGCTGGTCTTAAAGGTTATGCCCAATGTGGGGTTCGAACCTTTTGTTCCTCAGGGAGGAGCTCTGGCTTTTGAGTTCCCTCCCCATAATGGGTTGACCTGCTGAGGGTGTGATTTTTGGCAAGATTGTATCGCATCCTCTCCTACCCACTTCAGTGTGTGAGTTTTTGTTTTGTTTTGTTTTTTGCCTGGTCTGTAGCTGTCATTCAGCTAGCTTTTAGGAGTTTTTTCAGAGCAAATTGTTCCACATGTAGCTTGTAGATTCCGTGTCTCCATGGGAGGATGTGAGTTCAGGATCTTCCTACATCACCATCTTGAACTAAAACCGGTATTATTATCTTATAAAAACAATATTGTTTTCTGATTAAATCCCAAGTATATACTTCTATACCTCATTTCCAATCTCTTCTTGTTTTATATATGCATCTTGTTTTTTATATTGTAACATTTTTAACAGCTCACCTGTACATTTAATTTTCCTTTAGAATTTTTAGAAAATCAGTCTTGACTTTTAATCATATTTGGTCAAATATAGTGAAAGTTACAGAGCAACCTCCACTTGAATAAATTTTCTAGATTAAATGTTGTTCACCATTCTCTCTGGGAAGACACTGATTGATACCAATGGAATGCTCAATGTGGAATTGTAGGTTTCCTAAAACATTTCTTTTTCATGGAAACCAAAAATTGGGTGCAGTTCAGAATTTTTCAATTTATATAATATTTACTTTGGTTACATAACTAGTGTCACCTGCTATAAATGTGTTCCATCTATAACTTACGACCATTGTTAGTTAGAACAATTTAGGAAGAATTTTACAAATTTACCCCTACGTTCTAATCTGATGTTTCTTTCTCTTTAGCCTATACAGTAACCCAGGCGGGATGCCTCCTTATGCCTCTCAGGGTTTTCCATTTCTTCCTCCGTATCCCCCACAAGAAGCTAACAGGACTATCAGTTCTCTGTCTGTTGCTGACACTGTTTCTTCGTCAACGACAAGTTATACAACAGCCAAACCCGCTGCTCCTTCATTTGGCGTCCTTTCAAATCTGCCATTACCTGTTCCCACTACAGACACTTCAGCACAGGTTGGTGCCTTCACTTTCCTAAATTTTGAACCTTTGGGACATTTGTCTAATTAACAAACACTTATATGTCTCCTTGTGCTAGCCACTAAGTTAGGAACAAAAGATTAAAAGATTATTAAATTACATTTTCAACTCAATTAGCAAACTCAGAAAGTCACCAACATGTAATGAAATAATTGTAAATAAGGAACATCCAGTAGAGTAGAAGACATACTCTGGAGTTATGGTGAAGATGCATTTGAAAGAACGGTCAGTGTTCCCAGGGCCCAAGGTGGAACGAGGAGGGAAAATGTGAAACCCTGCCCAGTGCAGATGTTAAGTGTTCGGTTAAAATGAGGCAGATGAGAGTGAGTGAATTTATGCTTTGATACATGGTAATGAATCTGCCAGGATGACAAATGGTTACATAAAGCACTCCATGAAGAGGAACAACATTAATGAAGGCATGGAGGCATAAACTGGACCGTGTATTTGTGAAATTGCCTATGAAAAGATCCCTGGTGTTATGTCATGCAGGACTTAGGCAAAGACTCAAGAAATGACCCTGTAGAAGAAGCAGATTTGGAGGGTATGCAATAGCAACTAATTGCTCAAGTGTCCCATTAGTTTAAAAAATGGTGTGTTTCTCAGTTAAGCTGGTAACTTGCCATGTGGGATATTACTGAGGTAAAGACTAATATTTGTGCATTTAACATATAAAGGGATTTAAAACCTTCATTTTTAACCCTTAGTGAATATCACTGATAGTGATACTCACATACTATAAAACCTTATTGTATCCAACTTTATTCATTTTAGTGTTTGTAATAATTTAGAATATAGACCCAAGTAGACTTTGTTTTCCTAAATCATTCATCATTGTATTAATGAATATTATGAACAAACTACAGTTAGAAGCATAAACAAAATGACAGAGAACTTTTCATGAGTCTTCAGTTTTAAAGTCATCTATATTCAATCAACAGATACTCTATTCCTTATCTACCGTACTGTCTCATTGAACTGAGTTTGGTAACTCTTTAGATTTTTGTCAATTTATTAATGTTCTCTGATACGTAATTCCTTTCATTTGAGATAAATGTATTCATATATTTCAATGAAATCCACAGATAATATACCACACTTGTCACAGATACAGTTGAGATTTATTTTACAGCCTATACTTACCCAAGGGACCTAACAAGGTTCCCACATGACAGTCCCTTTCTCCACCCCACCCTCTCCCCCGAAAAAATAACTCTGTATCTATACAGGTTCACTGAAAAAATGCAGTAAAGCAAGTGGGGAGAGTAAGGACAATGTAAAGTGTGGAGATGCATGTGTGATAATGAAAACAGGATCAGTCAGAAAGATGCCTGAAATTCAATACCATTTTAAACTCTCTTTAGATAAACCAAAATGGTTTTGGTTACAAGATGCCAGATGTCCCTGATGCATTTCCAGAACTCTCAGAACTAAGGTAAAAAACTTGGAGAATAATATTGATCATTGTCTGTTTTATGTGTAAATACAAACCAGAACTTCATATTAAACAAAAATATTTTTTAAATCCTCACTATTTCTCAATCGTGGTTGTCTTAGTGAAAAAGTGTTTTATAAATCAGTTTTATGTCTTATAGGTTGTATTTACTGAGTGACTAGTATTTACCCAGGGACTTTTCTAGATGCTGGGAATGATATAATAGTTACCAGGATAACAGTGTTCTTTCTCTAGTGTGGCTTACATTTTTGTGAAAATTATTTCTTAGTACATTATCACTGGAGGTTTCACAAAATATCTTGGCCTATTTTAGACCTTTCCATTGTTCCATTAGTAGACAGACATTTGTATGTAGAAAAATAGATTAAAGTTCTCATAAAGTAATAGGGAGATGATTTTATGGAGCCAGATTTTATTCAGTTTAATGGGAAATAAGTTTGTAATATTCAAATTTAAGATACCATTTTTATGGAACATTTCTCTTAGATGGTCCATGAAAAAACAAAATCAAAGCCATGTTTTGTGACCACTCAGCTTTGGGAAACATCGCATCTTTTCCACCCCCCATTGAAAGTTCACAGCACTCATAAAGCTCTTATTTCTGAGACTACGAAATGCAATTTTTAAAAATTTTGCAGTTCTTTTTGTCTTTTTTAAAAATCATGTTTTATTGTGCTGTTACAGTTGTCCCAGTTTTTCCCCTTTGCCCCTTTCCACCCAGCACCCCCCGCTCCCTCATGTCCATTGGTCATGCATGCAATTTCTTTGGCTACTCCATTTCCTATACTGCACTTTACATCCCAGTGGCTGTTCTGTAACTACCTATTTGTACTTATTAATCCCCTCACCTCTTCATCCAGTCCCCTACACCTCCCTCCCATCTGCAACCATCAAAACACTCCCCGTATCCATGATTCTGTCTCTGTTCTTCTTTGCTTAGTTTGTTTTTTTAGATTCAGTTGTTGATAGATATGTATTTATTGCCATTCTGTTGTTCATAGTTTTGATCTTCTTTTTCTTAAGTAAGTGCCTTAACATTTCATATAATAATGGTTTGGTGGTGATGAACTCCTTTAGTTTTTTCTTGGCTGGGAAGCTCTTTATCTGCCGGCTCTGTGGTTCTGTGTGGGGAGGGCTCAAAAAAGGAACAATGGCCTTTATCCATCATTCTTTCTTGGGGGAAGCTGTCGCCCAGCTCTCACCTTGACGCCAGACACTTCAGGTCCTCCCCTGACACTGGTGCCTTTCAAGCTGCTGCCCTGGTGCTGGAGTTCACAGGGAATGACTCTGAGTAAGTCTGTGTGCAGGTTCTTTAAGAGGAACTACTTGGGACCAGCAGTTTCTTTGACCAACTCAAGCCCCACTGGTTTTTGCAGCCAGAAGTTATGGGGACTTATCTTCCTGAAAATGGAATCCTGGGCTGAGTGGCCTGGTGTAAGGCTGGGACCAGTTGCTCCCGAGATATGCTTCCCAAAATTTTTACCCACCGAATGTGGATGCGGTACCAGCCTATGCCATGACTCCACCCCTCCTACCAGCCTGGATGGATGTGGTTTCTTTAATTCTGTAGTTGTCGGACTTCCGTTCAACTCAATTTCTGATGGTTCAGAGTGATGGTTCTATAGTTTAGTTATAATTTTTATGTGGTTGTGTGAGGAGGCAAGCTGTGATTACCTATGCTGCCATCTTGACAGGAAGTCTCTCTTTTTATCTTTGAAATAAATCCCATCAGGATTGTACAGCCAAATACCCATGAGAAATATTATAGTTAAAAAAAGAAGTTTAGCTATATTTGACTCAGTGTTTTACTATCATTATTAGGAAATAGTGACTTCTGTTTTCTGCTAATAGTCATAAATTAATGAAGGTTTACAGGATATATGACACATATGGTAAGGGTTTATTTGCATTGTAATGCTTGCTACTCCATGAAGTAGCTGCTATTATTAATGTCATGTTATAAAGGATTCTTTTTTTTCTTCCTTTTTAAAAAAACTACTATGAAAATGTCAGAACTACAAAAAGGTGAACCTCTTTGCGTCATGGTTATTTTAAACCAAACATCAAATATTATGTCATTTTTAGCTACAAGTTCTTCACTAAATTTTTGTATCAGATAAGGACTTTTTCTTTACCGTAACCCAATCCACATCATAATCATGCTTAACAAAATTAATGATAACTCCTTAATATTATCGTATTCCCCTAGGGTCTTAATCATCAAGTTTTTTTGTTGGTAGCTTCTTTGAATCAGGGTTCAAAACAAGGTCTGCCTGTTGCATTTGAATACTGTATCTCTTATGTTTCTTTTAATGATGTACCATTTCCCCCCATCTTTTTATACACACACACACACACATCTCCCCACACACATTTATACACACATATACATATATACATAAACATAAATACATTAATATAAATTATACACATATTTTATTATATATTTATTGAAGAATTGGTTATTTTTCCTATGGGATTTCCCATATCCTGTTTCTGGCTGATTGCATTCTTGTGGTACCATTGAAGATGTTTCTGTATTTCCTATATATCCTTCTATTGGTGACTATATCTAAAGTTTTGATTAGAGTTAGATTCAATTTTTATCAAATTGTTTTTGCATACCATAAACTTATACAATGTTATGTGTCAGTTATATCTCAATAAAGCTGAAAAGAAAAAGATTTAGGTTGAAATCTTTTGGCAAGTTTACTAACATAATTAGTGCCTATTTCCTTATACATTACACAAGGCAGCAAACATTTCTGGTTGTCCTCTTTTTAGTGACATTAAGATAGAAACAAGTTGACAACACCTGAAATCATTGCTTATCCATTATTTCATTAAGGATTGCAAATATGGTTTCCTACTGCCAGAATTATCCAGAATTCTATGAAGAAGAACTTTCCTAAATCAACTATTTAGTTTTATTGAAATACAATACAGGAAAGACAAGATAAATGCTTGATTTTTTTCCTCTGTTAACAATTTTCACAATCATGACTTGAGATCACAAGCGATCTCCAAAGGCAAGGGTTTTTTTGGTTTGTTTTTGTAGTTGTTTTTGTGTTACTAAGAACTCATACATTTTAAAAAAATATTTAATTGTTTCCGTCCATTGCAGTCGTCATTCTGTTTGTTAAAAGTCCTATCTTTAATCAATAGAAAACTCTTCAAGTGGGCTTCTGTATCTTTCTGGCAAAACAAAGTTTCCATGGACTCACTATGAACATTTCTTTTCCCTGACCTGAAGTCATCCCTTTCTCTGGAAGTTAGTTACTCTTTTTCAAAATAACAGTACCAACCAAAAGATGCCAGAATTACTGTTATACATTCTTTGGGAAATCAAACTGTTAGAAGGGTGCTCAGAGCAGTTGGCAGAAGACAGAGCACACAATAAATGGAAGCCTTGGGGAAGAGATAGTCTTAAAGAAAAGATGAGATTTCCAAAGGAGGCAGAATCTAAGAGAACAGTCTGACTTCATAACTAGGAGTTTGCTGATGAATCTCACTGGAATAGGACCTTAGGAGACCTTTCTTATGGACTATGGGTCATTACATTGGCAATTGATCGGCAGTTTGAAGATTGTGGCTTTAATGGCAAACTCTAAATTAAATTGATGTAAATTCTCTGCGACCTTAGTTTTGGAACTGTGCTTGGTAGGAACTCAATAAATGTTTGTTGGAATCATTTATTCTTTCAGTTATTCATTTATATATTCAATAAATGTATACTAAATGTCAAAATATGAATACCGAGTGCAGGATAAGATTCTGATTATTTGTTTTAGTTTTTACATTTCTTTTGTTTTTAGGATATACCACACTGGAGATGTATAGTCTCTTCAGATATTTTTCTGAGTGATTATGTAACTTAGAAAAAAAGTTTGCTTTGAATTTTAGAGACAACTTTTTTCTTTAATATTTAATTTTGATTTTTAATCATACATTGCTTTTATATGGATTTGTAGTCAAAACTAAAAGATATATACAGAAAGGTTTAGATTCCGTTCTCATCCAGCTGCCTCTTTGACCCAGTGGATACTGATTGTTGGTTTGGTTTAGCCTTCTGTAAGCTTACATATACAATACATACACATATCTTTCATTGTGACAGCCGCATAGGTTAAAATTGGGAGGTTGAGCCCTGGCCAGTGTGGCTTGGTTGGAGCATCATACTGTAGACCAAAAGGCAGGGGTCCGATTCCCAGTCAGGTTCCCATATACCCAGGCTCAGGTTGCGGGTTCATTCCCCTGTTGGGGCACATGCAAGAGTCAACCAATTGATATTTCTCTCACATCGATGTCTGTCTGGTCTGTCTGTCTGTCTGTCTGTCTGTCTCTCTCTCTCTCTCCCCCCGCCTCCCCCCACACCCTCTCCCTCGTTCCCTTACTCACTTTCTCCTTCTCTCCATTCCTCTCTAAAAGCAATGAAAAAATGTCCTCAGGCAAGGATAAAAAATTGGGAGCTTAATATGGCTGTTCATGCACCCTAGTGTTCACAGTCCTATAGTATTTTAACACTGCATTCATACTACTTTATGTTCCATGTGTTTGATGTGTTGTTTTTAAGGTTATAATTTGACTTGTGTGTGTGTGTGCACTTCAAAAATTATTTTGAACCCAATCAGCTGAAGAAAAGTGAAAAGTCATGAATATGTATCATAATGCAGAAAAACTAGATTACTGATATTCATTAACACATTTCTGTTCTCTTTCTAGTGTGTCACAACTTACAGATATGAATGAGCAAGAGGAGATATTACTAGAACAGTTTCTTACTTTGCCTCAACTAAAACAAATTATCACTGACAAGGACGACTTAGTAAAAAGTATTGAGGAGCTAGCAAGTATGTCTTCCCTTATTTCTTAAATTTCCTAAGGAAAATGTAATTTTTACCTAGAAATAAACCACAAATTTATCTTACAGGAAAAAATCTGCTTTTGGAGCCCAGCTTGGAAGCCAAAAGGCAAACTGTTTTAGATAAGGTGAGTTTTCATTTTGAAGAAATCCATATAATTTAAAAACAGAAGGAAACAGCATGTTTTTTTTCTCTTGTAGTATGAATTACTTACACAAATGAAATCTGCTTTCGAAAAGAAAATGCAAAGACAGCATGAACTTAGTGAGGTAAGACAGTTTACCCCTTTTCCATTACTGTAAGAATTTTTAATCTGAGTGTGTGTAGGCCACATTCTCATTTCCATTTGCATGAGAAAGCATTTATTAGGTGTCTGACTCTGTGAGGCATGCTACCTTTCAGTGCTGATGAGCAACTAAATTATGAGGCATTATAAGTCACTGGTGCTTGCGTAAGAGTATATTTGGTTCCAGAACAGAAAAATATTAAAAGCTCCTTAAGTAACTTTTCAGGGAAAGATATTATAAAGCTGATTTAACTCTTACAATAAAATGTAACAACAAAAAACTTTGACTTTAGACTCACTTATAAGCTTCTGTGTAGATACGTTAGAAGAAAAGTGAGCAAATAGAAAAATACATAAATGTATAATTTACCACAAATAATAAATTTTATGCTAGAAAACTGGCTATATGAAAAACCAAAAGCATTTTTATAAAAGTCAACTCAGTTTTGAAAAAATAAATCTGTAAAAACAAAAGAGAATGGAGGATATAATCTATATATCTCATATCAGTAACTAACATCATAATTAACAATATTCTGTTTCCTTTAAAATCAGGAATTCTGGAGGGTAAAGCCAATGGTATAAAACATAAAATAGGAATAAAACAACAGCAAAAACAAAAACGATGGTAAAGGAGAATATAAATTTGTAATGGGTTTCAGGGGTGGTCATTCTTTAGAATTAAAGAAATAATAGCTAACATTGAGCAATTATTATGTGTTTTGCACTAAGCAGTTGACATATATTGTCCATTATTCCCCCAAAACCTCTGAGGTATTACTATTTTTCTGCCTTACAGATAAACTGAGGAGAGGAATAATAAATATCTTCCCTGAGTTCATATAAACAAAATGTCAGCGTGAGGAGTAAACAGCCCTCCCTCCCTCTTAACGTGAAAACCTGGGAAGCCCACTGAAGAACTTGTAGCTGTGCATTCGAGCTTAGTAGATGCTGAAGCGGCTTCTCACAACAGTCAGCATCATTCCTTGTACAAGCTCTTAGTAAAGTTAGTAAACTTTACTGAATGGCCTAAAAGAAGGCTTGAGTAAATGGAGCAACATGTAATATTCATGGACTGAAAAGATTTAGTATTATAAAAATTTCATTCTCTCCAAAATAACCTAAAATTTTAATACATGCACAGTCAAAATCCCGAGTATTTTTTAAAATTTTGACTGATTTATTCTCAAGTTTATTGGAAACACTAAATGAATAAAAGTAGTCAAAAGAGCTTGAACAAAAAGAAACAATGAGGATGACCTCCCTTTCCCAACATCAAAATACATTGTAAAACTGCATTATTTAAACAGTAGAGTAGTTTTGCAGGAAGAGAAAAATAGTTCTATGGAACAGACTACGCAGTTTAGAAACAAACTCCTGTGTATATGAATAATTAGAAACCGTTGAGGATTTGATAAGTATAATTGACCATCCATTTAGGAAAAAGAGGCCTACATCATACCATCACAGTAAGATAATCTGCAGGGGTGTCCCACCTGGGGGCTGCACACGGCCTGGGATGGAATGTGAATGCAGCCCAACAAAAAAATCATAAATTTACTTAAAATCTTTTTTGTTTGTTTGGGGTTCTTTTTGTTTGTTTTTGTTTTTTTGCTTATCAGTTTTCATTAGTGTTTGTGTATTTAATGTGTGGCCCAAGACATCTCTTCTTCCAGCGTGGCCTGGAGATGCCAAAAGGTTTGGCACCCCTGCTAGAGTACTTAACTAGAAACCGTAAAATTATGAGAGGCAACTATCTCCTAGGATTTTTTAAAACATGTAGAGAAAGTCCTTTGTAAGCATGATATAATTGGCAGGAGCATAAAAGAAAGAATTGATATATTGACCAGTTATATATAAATTTAAAACCTATTATATTGAAGATCATAAAATCAAAACTGAAGAAAAGGTAACAAATATTCCTCACATATATGACAAATATTAATGCCAATGGTTCATAAATATCCCTTCCAAATAGGCAAACGAACAGGAAGCTCACAAAAGGAGATATATGAATGTCCAATAAGTATTTTGATGCAACAGTTATTCTGTCCCCTGGACCGCTTACATAAAAATTGTTTGAAGTGATTTTTGAAATGCTCAAAAAAAACAAACCTTGGTTCCCAGGCTCTCCTCCAGGTGTACCCAGGATCTCTGCAAATGAGTCTTCTCCGCTCTAAAGTCTGGAGACCACTTCACTAGGCTGCTGTTGCCAGGAGTCCAGGAACCTGTCTTGCTTTATTCCCCAGTTATACCCAACACCTGGTCTAGTGCTTGACACATATAGGTACTCGATACATAGTGGAATGAACAAGTACATGGAAGCATTTGAAAAGATGCTCAACCTTCTGATGATGATAAGCAAAATCACATCATGTATGTGAGCCAGACTTGTAAAGATCAACAACCATTGCTGGCAAAAGTTAAGGAAATGGTGCTTTCCTGTACATTCCTGTGCGCGGTGTGTGATACACAGATACCACCTCACACCCTCTAAGATGACTATGATTAAAAATAGATTTAGTTCCTACATTTAGTTCTTGGATTCATTTTGAGTTAGTTTTTGCATGAGGTAAGGTGAAGGGTCCAGCTTCATTCTGCATGTGGATGTCCAGCTTATCTAGCACCAGTAGTCGAAGACGGTCCTTTCCCCACTGAATGGCCTTGGGACACGTTTTGAAACTATTAGGCCATGCATGGAAGGTGTATTTCTGAACAGGCTATCGCTTTGATCTGTATGTCTGTTCTTCCTAGTACCACACTGTTTTGATTACTGTGGCTTTGTAGTAAGTTTTGAAATCAGGACGTATGGATCTTCCTACTTTGTTGCTTTCAAGATTTTTCGGCTCTTTGGGATCTCTTGAGATTACATATGAATTTTAGGAGGGATTTTTCTATTTCTACCAAAAAAAAAAAAAATCCACCATGGAGATTTTGATAGGTAACTTTGTTGCTTTCAAGATTTTTTGGCTCTTTGGGATCTCTTGAGATTACATATGAATTTTAGGAGGGATTTTTCTATTTCTGCCAAAAAAAATCCACCATGGAGATTTTGATAGGTAACTTTGTTGTTTTCAAGATTTTTTGGCTCTTTGGGATCTCTTGAGATTACATATGAATTTTAGGAGGGATTTTTCTATGTCTGCCAAAAAAAATCCACCATGGAGATTTTGATAGGTATTGCATTAAAACTAGATCATTTTGGATAGTATTGTCTTAACAATATTAAGTCTTCCCATCCATGAACACAGAATGTCTTTCCACTTCTTATGTCATCTTCAGTTTCTTTCAGCAGTGTTTTATAGTTTTCACCTCTTTGGCTAAATTCAATCCCTTTGCTTTTGTCATATTTCGTTCATTAGAAGTGAGTCACTACGCCCAGCCCACACTCAAGGGGAGGAGGACTACACGGGCAAAAACACCAGGAGTTGGGACTTGCTGGGGATTACCTTAGAGGGTGCCTACTGCAATGAGCTAAATGTTGAATTCCAGAGGAGGACAGTGATTTGCCCAGCCTCTCTTATTTAACAGTTTGCAGCCAGTGGACTGGTTTCCCTTATGTTAGGTATCCACCTATATCCAAAAGCTGGGCACCTGGCTGGTAGCAGATTTCCTCAAAAAGAACCCATGTAGCACATATAATGAATTGCCTCTCACTCCCTCTGCTTCGTTTTCTTTCTCTGAGGACTTTTCCTGATCACAGTAAACTAATATAGCACCCGATTTTTCTTTTTTCAGAGCTGTAGTGCAAGTGCCCTACAGGCAAGATTAAAAGTAGCTGCACATGAAGCTGAGGAAGAATCTGATAACATTGCTGAAGATTTCTTGGAGGGAAAAACTGAAATAGATGATTTTCTGAGTAGCTTCATGGAAAAGAGAACAGTATGTAATACTCTTCGGTTGAGGACAAGTGACAGCGTAATATCAAATTCAGTACATTCATGAGTAAAAAAATGTTAGCACATTACTGAGCTGGAGTTTTGAGTGCCATGAAAGGAAACTGAAGAGCCTCTATTGAGAATGATAGCAACATCCTACTGTCACTTTAAATCTGCTTGTTGTGAGTACACAAGCAGGTAAATCAAATAATAGTTCTATTTCAGAAATGATAGTGTCTGTGTCATTCTGCAGTCAATGTCGTAAATCAGCACAAGTGTAGTCTTAATAGTTGTAATATACTCCTGAATAACCTGTTTCACAAGTTACTTTAAGAGAGAATAAGCTATAGAGATTAATTTTTAAAATATTATTAAGAACATTCTGGAATAGTTTCAGTTCGATGATTATTTTCAATATATTTAAAGAAAAATCAGTCTGCTTAGCAGTATTGTGCCCTTTTAAGGAACCCTATATATTTACCTAATTTCCCTGAAACCTCACATTTTAATACCACCTTTTAGCCCTGCGTGGGGCTCAGTTGGCGGGAGCAGCGTCCCGTAACTGAAAGGTTGTGGGTTCAGTTCCTGGTCAAGGCACATGCCTAGCTTATGGATTCAATTCCTGGTCCGGGCACATAAGGAAGCAGCCAATCGATGCTTCTCTCTTGCGTCAATGTTTCCCTCTCTCCCTTTCTCTGTCCCTCCCTCCCCCTCTAGAAGCAGTGAAAAAAAATGTGCTCTGGTAAGGATAAATAATAGTAATAATAAAAATAACTTTTTGGCATTAAACTTTGTAAAACATATGTGCCATATATAGATACGCCTGTTCTGTTAAGGAAGGCGGAGCAGGTTTTATTATCCCCAGTTTCCATGATAGAAAATTGAAGTTCAGGGACATTAACAACTATGGTTATAGCATTAGTGTGAGGCATTGTTATTTCATCTACTGTTCTTGGGTACTATATAACTGTACCTTGGAGTTTTTATTTGTTAACTTCTCTGGTTACCAATATTAGGATTTATTTTCGTATTTTTAAAACATAGGTATTTGATATTACATAATCAGAACTGATAGAAAGCATCGGTTAGCTTTACCTTCTTGAAGTTTATAGGTAAAGGTTATTTGCCAAACAAAATTAATTTTTAATTCTCAAATTCTGAACTGCCTTAAACATTCAAAACTTAAGTGTAAATGAGTTAAAAGAATCTTACTTAGAATTCTATCATAATGTAGGAAGCAATAGGCAACTTGTTGGAGAAGTGACTGGTGTTTGAAATAATTCATCTTCCAGATTTGCCACTGCAGAAGAGCCAAGGAAGAGAAACTCCAGCAGGCGATGGCGATGCACAGCCAGTTCCAGGCTCCCCTGTAGGTGAGTGGCGCTCTGGGCGGCTCAGGCCTCAAGGCCGTTGCCCGGCTGCTCTGTGGTTCCCAGAGCCTGTTCTGCCGGCTTTACGTGTGATATTGCCATTGTGGCTCTTAGGCTGTGTAACATGTAGAATATTTTCCATTGTATGTTAAGCATAATGTTATATCTATAAGCAGATAGCCAGCAGAAATTTTTGGGGTATTTTCTTAGTATGATGTTGGCTTAACATGAGATGTATTTTTCAATATTTGATAGCTGTTTATGTATTATAACCTACAATTAGTTCCTTTCTCTCAGCCAGTTTGTGGCGTATACCATATCCTCAGTAGTCTTTGTCATTTCTCCCTTTAAAATGAACTTTCAGTCTGTCTCTTTTCCATCTCACACCACCATTATTCCAGTAATATTCCGGCCAGTCCCCTGACTTCAGGGTTCTCCCTCCTGCACAGGACTGACAGACTAACCTTCCTCAAATACCACCGTATGATAGAATGTCTGTGCTCTAGAACCTATATTGGGCCCCTGGCAATGACAGTATCAATACCATATTTTTCTCTCTGGTGTTAAAGCCTTCTGTAATCTGACACATACCTGAGAGTATCTGTTTTAAAAATTTTTCCATTTTCTCCCCTTATGTTTCCTCATGTGTCATGTTCTTTTGTCTACACCATGCTTCTGTTCATGGTTTTACTTGATCTCAAGACAGCCTTCCTTTTCCTCTCCATCTGTCTTGTTCAGGGAATGATTTGGTTGTAAGAACTAATTCCCTCCCGCCTCAACAAGTTTAATAAGTAAGAAGCTGTGTTACTGGGTAAACTGGGATACAGTTTAGAGTCAAATACTAGAAAGTAGAGCTCAGTTGCCTGAGAGTGAAAACACAGCTAGAAGCTGCAGTAATCAGAGCTACTTCTCTCTCTCACACCCTTTCCAAGATGCTGGTTTCTCAGGTCTGCGCCGGGTTTTTCCTCTCTGGGGAGCCTTTCTTTGCTACACTTGCATGTGCTTCAGCCATTGCTGCCCACAGACCTGGTCCTAACAGTTTGGGCAGCCAGTGGAGACTGACAAGGGGACTGACAAGGGTCTTGCTACAAATCCCTGGGGAAGAGACCTGTCCGGCCTGGGCGTGTCCGTCCTGACTCAGCAGTTTGGCTTGGGGACTGGCGTCATGTGGTCCTCTGCCCACCTGACTGGGCTGAAGGAGTGGACCGTGAGGAGGGAGCATAGGAAGGTCCCAATAAGGGGGAGCGGACTTCAGGGAAGGAAACCGCAGGCATCTCTGTCTCCAGTTCCTCTGCTCGTCTCTCAGCCTTGTGTTTGAGACTAGTGCCAACGCTGAGTCGTTTTACATCTTATTTTACAAGTCATACTGTCAACCCCTGAGGGGAAGGGTTGGCTTTTAATGTTAAGTGTGCATTTCTCGCAGCTTGAGGAGAAAATGGGCACTGAGTAATTATTTATTTATATGAACGTGCTAGAATTCTTTCCCTACCTCTTTTCCTTCACGGTCAAGTTGTCTTTTTATAGGTCAGTCTTATGGGAAGAGGATGGAAAGGGATGAAAATTCATTATTTTAAATTAAGTCTTAGGGTTTTTAAAATTTTCTTTTCTTTCCAGATTTTCCTGAAAACATGAACTGCCAAGAGAGGAATGGGACACATAACTAAGCACATTTACATTTATGATTTGCAAATTGGCGTTCATCATAGCAGCTGAATCCATAGAGATACTGTATAGATTGTGTACAGAACTGAGACTGATTTTGTACAGATCAGAATGATTTCTATGATCTTGACTTTGAGAAATTTTTCTGCACTATTTGCACTAAAAATGTTTATTTATTATGGATAAATTCTATCATATTTAAGTTCCACTGCTGTTCCTCTCATTATTGATTAAATAATTATGCATGTATTTAGCTACTTTTCATATTTTATAAAATAACTTCATTTAAATTTGTATTTTTAATTTGAATCTGCCTCATTTCTTTATCAAAAATGGTTTGTTTAGATTTTTTTCCTCAACTTTTTATGAAAAAATTACTATTTCAGACTGTAGACTCTTATTTTTTCTCTTTCTTTCTGGATAACCAGACTTTCAGAAACAATATCTTTTAAATATTCCTAGTGTCAGTAAACATTAAACCTGCCAATGTGCCATCTCAAGAAAGTAACTTTTAACATGTACAATAAATCAAAAGAATAAACCAGCTGCTTTTATATATTGTTTTATTTTTTTAATTAAAGATGCATTTAAGAAGCAATACAGGCAAATAAATATTTCACCTACTAGAAAAAATTGCCATTCACTTAAATTAATCCAAGATAAACTTCCATGCTAATTTTTTAATATAAGTATTATATTAATTAATTAATTAATTAATATGGTTGGATAAGGACAGGCTGTCTCAATTACTAATGTTAAAGTTAAAAATCGTCTTTTTTAATGAGTAGTAAATCTAGACCTAAAAAGTCAATGAAATTTACTGACCTTTATTGTGAATTACCTTTTCATAAGAGAAAAGCTATAGTAATAAATAAAATTAATATTTAATGTTTAGGAAGTTAGGTTTTCATTAATGTAATTGAGTTTTCCGTTTGTACTGTGTTCAGCAGTTTGCTTCTATTCCGTCTTACAGAATGAACACATTTTATGGGCAGCTATAAAAGGCTAAATAAGGAGAAAGCATTGAAGTCTGTACCTGAGGCTTGGTAAATTGGTGTCTAAGTCACAGAACAACCTAATGCATCCTATTGTTTAGATTTCATCCCAGTATGGTTGCCATTTCATATACCAGCGTACAGTACAGTTTTGTCTTCATTTTTCTGTTCACCTATATAACATGTTTTTGGCAATAGAGCCTTAGGAAAAACAAAATTATTTTCTTAGACTTGAAATGTATTGAATACTTAGTCTGTGCTTATGGAAGGGCAAGTAGTCACATGGACTATAGAGATGGACTGCGGATAAAGAAATTATCTTTTATTAATCGCCTGTCTTCCTCACACTGTGCTAAGGGTGTGCCATTTGATCTGCACAATGACCAGACAAGCAAGGTATAATAGCTATTCTGGATTTCTAGATAAGTGAGGTAGGTGTTTCAAGTGCATGGCGGAGTCTTCTGGGTACACAGAAACTTTCCTTACCGCACCTGCCAGCAGATCGGCAGTCCTCCCCGCAGTCACTGCAGTGAGGGGAGGACACAAGAGTCCCATCTTCTGCAAACAGGTAGCTTGCGTATAAACCAGGTAGATCCCAGAATAAGACACCAGAGGACCAGAGCCATTCTAAAAGGACATCAGTTCATTAGGTCTACTACTTTTATTAAGCACCTACTTGAATGAGGCATTGTGGAAATACTATATAACTGTAGGTTTAAGTGCTTTATCTACCTTCCCCTCACCCAGAAAAAAAATTTTATACAAGTCTCTTCAATCACATAAGTAATTCATTGCAATATTTTTTATTTTTTAAACTTGAACTATTTAAGCTTTATTCTGTACCAGTTAACATAGCTTGGTTTCTCCTTCCAAAATTAATTTATCGGATAACCTCCTTACAACCCAGTTATTAAAAAGAGGAGTTTGATTGTCACTGTCTGCATTTAACAAACAGACGCATTAGTTCAAATATAGGTTATATAGGTCACCCAGGATGAAAAGTCTGCATTTGAATATGTTTGTGTGAATTTTGGTTCTGTTCGTAATAACAGGAATTAAGTGACTTTTCTTATAATTTTTTATCTATATTATTTTCTTCTTATAATTGGCCACATTGCAGAAGCAGTGCCCGGGAGTGGTGGGGGGGATGCCTGACAAAGCAGAGATTCTGATTTTACCTTAACATATAGTAAAAGGCTAGATGGAAAGCAGAACAATATATGCTTAGGAGCTATTAGGTTACTCCGAGGAAGAGGTTGTCGCGGGTAGGCATGGAAAAGCCAGTATATCAAAATAGAAGAAACTTTTCTAAGTTAACAAGATACTTAAGATATGTTTCAAAGTTGGAATATTTTCTAGGAATAAACTAGGAAATTTATATTGGAGTAGAGGTAAGTTTGATCATAATTTACATGCTTAAAGGACAGCTCAGGTTAATTTTTAAGGAAAGAAACTAATTTTGTCCTTTAAAGAACAAAAATATGTGTCAGGGTTTTCCTACTCTTCACCTTCTTGTGTTCTAAAAATGTTTCTTTATCAATGGCTGAATTATGATCACAATTCTTACCTACTTCAGGTCATTAAATTTACCTGAGTATAATGAAATACTAAGTCACTTGAACTCTAAATATTACTAGTTAAGAAGTAATTTGACTTGGTTCATTTTACATTGGTTTATTCCCTATGTTTGTTTTAAACCAACAGCGCTAAATAAAACACTTCCTGATTGATGTTTGATTTAAAACAACATACTGTTAGAGCTTTTAGTCTTGGCGAATTGGCCATATTCTTTCAAGTCCCTGTGAAAGCACAGCAGAGTTTAATAAGCAATAAATGTAACCTTTTATATAAATTTCAGTGTTAGGTTTACTCGTAATAAGTAGTCTACGTGAACACATATGTAAATTATGTCTTGTAAGATGTTTGAAAGTCTGAAAAACAGTTTATGTCTCTGATGTGAGAGACATCACATTAAAGAATTAAATTTTAAAATATCAAATATCCTACTTATTTTTCAAAATAAATGCATAGTTCTGTTCAGTATATTTATGGTGTCATTCTTTAAAAATTTGTTATGTATTTATTTTTATAGATGGACACTGCCAAATGGAAGAAATTAAAGTCGCATCCTCAGTATTAGTCAAAGAGGCTTCTAAGAGTTGATAACTACAAGAAACGCATGAAGTGAGTTATGTTTTAATAATGCAAAAGCCATTACAACTGTATCCTAAGTATTTACTATTAACAAGGTATTACCTGCTACATACAATATATTACAGAAAAAGAATAAACATTCCCTGTACTTAATTTGGAACTGCTCAGTAGAGCACGCTCAAATTCTGTATTCTAAAACAGTCATACTTGTTTTACGTACATGGACAGGGTACTTTATATTGCAAGTCTCTAACATATTAAAGTTCTATTGTTTAAGTATGATTAACATAACTACAATCACACTGTTATTTCATCTATTTATATATACTACCACACTCCCTCCAAACCTTTCATATTAAAGATTTCAGCAGGGAAGGGACCAAAAAAAATTTTTTTCAGCAGTATAGCTCTCCTGCCCTTTCTTTTCCCCCAGTTTCATTGAGATATAATTGACATACATTACTATATAACTTTTAAGTTATACACAGCATAATAGTTTGACTTACATATATTGTGATTACCACATTAACTTTAATTATTGTCTATCATCTCATAGATTCAGTAAAAAAAGAAAGTAAAAAAAGATTGTTTCCCTTGTGATGAGAATTCTTAGGATTTATTCTGTTAACAATTTTCACATATATCATACAACAGTGTTAACTGTAGCTATCATGCTGAATATTACATCCCTAGTACTTATTTATCATGTAACTGAAGTTTGTACCTTTTGGCTGCCTTTCTCCAATTCCTTCTCCCCCAACCCCCTACCTCTGCTAACCACAAATTGGTTTTTTTTCCCCCTTTAGATTCCACACCTGAGGTCATATAGTAGTATATAGTATTTGTCTTTCTCTGTCTGATGTTTTTCATTTAGCATAATGTACTCCAGTCCATCCATGCTGTCACAGATGGCAGTATTTCCTCACTTTTTATGTTTGAATAATATTTCATTGTGTGTGTATATATATATAAGATATATTATAGCTTTATCCTTTTTCCTGTCCATGGACACTGGTTGTCCCCATGTCTTGGATATTGTAAGTGATGCTGCTATGGACATGAGTGCTGCAGGGATCTTTTTGAGTTTAGTGTTTTCGTTTCCTTTGAATATATACCCAAGATGGAATTGCTGGATCATATAGTTCTGTTTTTAATTTTCTGAGGGTTCTCCACACTGTGTCTCCACAGTGGCTCCCCCAGTTTACATTCTCACAGGAAGCGCACAGGGCTCTCTTTTCTCCACATTCTTGCTAACATTTATTTCGTGTCTTTTACTTCTAGGATGATATCTTTCCTAATAGGCATGAGGTGGTGTCACATGTACCAGGAGTTTTGATTTGCGCTTCCCTAATGACCAGATGTTGAGCATCATTTCACGTAACTGTTAGCCTTTCACATACTTCTTTTGGGAAAAATGTCTAGTAAGGGACTTTGTGCATTTCTTAAATGGGTTACTTGTTTTTTTTGTTATTGAATAGTATGAGTTTTGTATATATTTTGGATATTAACTCCTTGAAGTTGACAAAAATTTTTTTCCCATTCCATAGGTTGTCTTCATTTTGTTGTCTTTTGCTCTGCAGAAGCTTTTCAGTTAATGTAGTCCCACCTGTTAATCTTTGCTTTTATTGCTAATGATTTAGGTGTCATATCCAAAAAACCATTGCCAAGACTAGTGTCAGAGGCTTTTTCCTATGATTTTATGTAGTACCATACTGTTTTGACTACTGTAGCTTTATAGTAAAGCTTAAAATCAGGAACTGTGATGCCTCCTTTGTTCTTTCTCAAGATTACTTTGGCAATTTGGAGCCTTTTGTGGTTCTACATAAATTTTAGATTTTTTTTTCTACTTCTGTAAAAAATGTCATTGGAATCTTGATAGGGATTGCATTGAATCTACAGATGCCTTTTGTAATATGGACATTTTAACAATATTTCTTTCAGTCCATGAACATTTATTTGTATCATCTTCAGTTTCTTTCATCAGTGCACTTAAATTTCAGAGAAAAAGTCTTCAATGTCCTTGGTTAAGTTTATTTTAAGTCTTTATTTTGATGCAGTTGTAAATGGGATTGTTTTTATTTCTTTCTCAGCTAAGTCTTTGTTAGTGTATAGCAGTGCACTGATTCTTCTGTGTTAATTGTGTATCCTGCAGTTTTACTGAATTCTAACTGTTCTTTTTTTTTTTTTTTTTTTGGTTGAGTTGTCAGTATTTTTTCTATATATAAAATCAAGTCATCTGCAAGTAGAGACAATTTTCCTTCTTTCCAGTTTTGATGCCTTGTATTACTTTTCCTGCATGAATGCTCTGAAGAATGCCAGTACTATACCTGAATGTAAGTGAGATTGGGCACCCCTGTCTTATTTTCCATCTTCAAGGAAAAGCTTTCACCTTTCCACCATTGAAGACGATATTAGCTGTGGGCTTATCACAGAGGCCTGTATTGTGCTGAGGTACATCCCTTCTATACCTAATTTGCTAAGAGTTTTTCATTATGGACAGATGTTGAATTTTGTCAAAAGCTTTTTCTGTGTCTTTGAGATGATATGATCTTTTTCTTTATTCTACTAAATGATTTTATCGTATTGATTGATTTGTGTATAAATCATCCTCGCATCCCAGGTATCAGTCCCACTTGATCATGGTGAATGAGTCTTGTTACGTGTGCTGAACTGGGTTTGCTAGTACTTTATTGAGAATTTTTGCATCTGTATTCATCAAGGATATTGGCCTGTAGTTTTCTTTTCTGGTGGTGCCTTTTTCTGTCTTTGGTATCAGGATAAGGCCTCATAAAATGAGTTTGATAGTGTTCTTCCTCTTTGATCTTTTTGGGAGGACTTTGAGAAGGATTGGCATTAATTTTTCATTAAATGCTTGCTAAAAATTCACCAGGGAAGCCATCTGACCCTGGGCTTATCTCCATTTACTAGCAGTTATTCTATTCAGACTTCCTTCACTTAGTGTTGGTAGTTCATATGATTCCAAAAATCTTTCCATTGCTGTTAGGTGGCTCAGTTTGTTGACATTTGGTTTTGACTCAAGCTAATCCATTACCCAAGTTCACTGGCTGAGTTGGACCATTGGCTTAGCTCTGAGAGCTGTACCCGCTCACCTCTCAGCTCAAGGGTTGCTGGATAACACAGATTCTAGGTGTTCTCACCTGCCCTTCTTCTCAGATGGGGCTGAGGGCCCACTCTCTGCAGTGGGTGGGGCCGCCTGGGCAGGACTGGTAGGGACCAGTCCAGGCCACTCCAAAATTTTCCCAAACAGGCTTTCTGGTCAGGAGGGACCAGGGGCCTTGATCTGCAGCAGGTGGGGGCATGGCTCAGCTCCTCCACCTGGGCAGATGTAGACCAGGCTCCAAGGCAGAACTCCTTTGGGAACCTGAATTCCCCTGTCAGACCGCACCACTGACCTCACAGCAGAGGAGCAAAGCTGCTGGTTGGGACTGCCACTCAGGCTCTGAAGGTAGGAGTTCATCCTCCAAACCCCAAATGCTGCTAACCCTCCAAAACCCAAGTGCCGAGCATTGGAAGCCCCTCCTCACTTCTCTATCTCAATCAGACCCCCAGTGGTGGAGCCCACAGATTCCCCTGTGATCCCTGTGGGGCGAAACCAGAGTAGGGGCTCCCACTAACGACCCGCCAAAACCAGGGGGGCCGGATATCACCCTTGGACACTCTGTGCCCATTGGAGGAACTGGAGGCTCAAGGGAGACCTTGGCATGGTGCTGGGCCAGCCCTGGGCAGGAGCAGGGCGGTCAGTATACAGCACCTCTTAACGCTTCTAATGTAGCCATCTTGGTCTCTGTGGTTCAGGAGGTGCCTCAGTCTCACTGTCAAGTTCTCGGGCTCCCTCAGTGGCACCCTGCCGATAAATAGTTGTTTATTCTCCCGAAGGGGGCGGAGCCAGGAGTGACCTATGTTGCCATCTTGATGGCATCACTCCTCTCTGCCTTCTCTTTCTTTTGTTCCTGTTTCAGCAAAATTTAGTATATTATCCTATTTTAAAAATTTATACATTGAAAATATTGATGTAGATTGTACCTACTAATTGAAAACTGTGCAGCATGAATGTTACTTATCTCTGTCCAACAAAGCAACTTCCTCCACTAAGTTTCTTCAGAAGTTTAAGTCGCCCAGGAAAGTCCCGTTTTTTATCAACAGACAGAAGATTATTCTGCTTCAGATATGCATTTTAGTAAAACATAAAAAGTGTTCAGAACTAACTCAGCAGTCAGTGCTCATGAGATGTAATGTTATTTAAATCATACTAACAAGTTAACATTTCTGAAACGATAGATGGCAGCACTGGTTAGATAGAAAGGACAGCCAGGTTCTCTCGACCTTAACTGGGGTTTTCCTTCATTGAAATATCACCTGTTTACACTGTCACACTCCAGGAGCCAGGCTGGCGGTTGGCCCGCACCGTCTTGGCAGCGTGGTCTCTGGGGTAGTAATGAAAGCTTGTTAATAATAAAGCTAATACGATCAGAATGCATATTTAAGAACCAGAGAGTAAATGTTACTTCTGTTTTATTAGGTATTGGACCCGTCTTAGAGGAAAAGGTGTGTTATAAGTTTTAGCATTTTTTAAATGGTGAGGAGGAATAAGAGATTCCTGCAAAAGGCAACAAAATTATTATAACAATTCAAAATATATTATCTGAGGGGAAAAAAGTGATCATGAAACATGGAAGGTAAGCTTAAGCAGTTACAAAACTCCTCAGTAACAGAAATAGATCTACTAACCAAAAAAGGGTACATCTCAACAATGTCCTGTTACTAGAAATATTTATAACAGAGTCAGGAAGGAAGATAACGCCAGATGTTTTAGGAAACAAACTGGGTATCAGCAAGTGAAATAAGAGGCAGACTGACGGTGATAACAGGCAAGGGGCCAGGGCCGTCTCTGAGCCGGGCAGACGCGCGCTGTGGCGGAAGGTGGGCGCTGGCAGCCTCGGGCGCTGGCAGCGGTCATTGCTCCGTGGCAAATGCAACTTCCGTCGTCTAGAGTGATTTTCAAAATGGGATAATTTCCTTAATATGGCTACTTCCTGTTCTTCAACATCTAAAGAAACTAAGAGTTGGCCTCCCTCCCCCCTTTTCATTACTATATGTTCTACTTCTCAGTGACACGTATCATTTCTTGAGTTATTTTTCACCTTAATTGCACTGTCCCCTTATTTTTGGAAAGTGTCTTTTGCATGGCCTCCATGTGGGGACTCTAGGCAGAAGCCTCAGGCCGTGAGGAACACGGCTTCGTCAGAATCCCGGTCCTTGCCACTGTCTTCGCTGGGAGCACACTCTCCGCCGCTCGGGGAGCGACAGCTCAGATCCTCCACCCCGGACTCCTGATCACTGTTGGCTGACAGGTCCGGGTCTGAGCTTTTCAGGTTGTCCTGGGTTAGAATCAAAGCGGAGTCCTCGTCGCCCTGCGAAGGGCTCCTGGATGGGAAGGCTTTCATGTCCCCACCGTAGTCCTGGGGAGTGTTGGCTATGCTGTTGTCTGAGGTAGGAAGCCCCGAGTGCTTGCTGGCCTCGCGTGGCTTGCACTTCGCTTTGGTGCGCTTTAACTGGACTTTCTGGATTTTTTCCAGCCTCTAAAAGGGAAAAAATTTCACGGCAAAATCATAAATAATTTACCTTTTTTACATAGGCGTGCCCTTACTATTGATTACCTTCCAGTTGGGTATGATGTTAACAACATGGGATTTAGGTGGACTGGGGTTCAAATGTCGATTTTATGACCTTGGACAAAAGCATTAGAGTCTGTGAAGCTTGGTTTCTTCATCTCTAATATGAAGATGGTAAAACCTGCCTCAGCATAGGTTTTCTATCAAAGGCAAAAACAATAGCACAGGTAAAGCACCTGGTAATCAGTAATCATCCTTCTTTCTCTACGTATATGGTTTCACGTGGTGATTTTCATCCTATGAACTCAAAGTACATGCTTTTAAAATCAGGAATAAGGTGGTATCTCATGTTTTAAACTGAGGTGTAAGTCACCATAAAACTCACCCTTTTAAAGTGTACAAGGTTTTCAGTATATTCACAAGGTTATACAACACCACCACCATCTCATTCCAAAATATTTTCATCCTCAAAGAAAGCCCCATACTCATCAGCAATCACTGCCTACCCCACCCGCCCCACAGTCCCTGACAGTCTCTTACCAACTTTCTCTTTATGAATTTGCCTAGACTGAAATCAGAATATGTGGCCTTTTGTGTCTGGTTTCTTTCACTGAGCTTACGTTCTGTGCAACATACTGTGCTGGGCGGGATGAGGAATAGAGACACAGAGAGGCAGAGTTCATGGACTGCGGGAATCTGGAAGAGGCAAAAATTATTCCAGAGTGTGGGGTGCTGTGGTTCGAGGGAAGAGCTCAGAGTAAGCTGCAGGGCGCAGGGCGCGCTGTGACAGGACTGCAGGCACTAAACTTTGCCGTACTGGTGCTGGCCAGAGCCTTCCAGCAGGAGGGACAGTGAGAGGGAAAACACGGAGGGAGTAAGGTGTCCGCTGTGGACAGGGAGCGGAGAACGGTCACATTTGGGCGAGGGGAATGGTGGAGAATGCAGTTTAAAAGGCAGGGGAGACTGGAGTGGGAAGAATCTGTGCCAGGCCAGAAGGAATTGTGTCTTCGTTATGAGGGAGAACGCGAGAGGTTTAATTACAGCGCTTCTAGATATTTTTAGTAGTAATTTTAACAAAAAGAATACTGCAATAGATTAATAGAATTCTCAGTTTTTCATAAAGCTTGGGTAGCTTTAGGAAGTATAAATAAAACTGCCCCGTCGGTGGCATGAGGGGACTGGAAATGGCAAAGCTTTTATTGCACCCCTGGAATTCAGAATACCTAACCTCGTGCCCGTTCGTTCTCTGTATGTGTCCCTTAATTCGGGGTCTCTCAGCCCTGGTGACAAGTCGCAATTGTGGCCCTTTAAACATTCGCCATTAGAATCTCTAGGCTTAAAGCCGAGGCATCTGGTTTTTTAATATCATTATATAATTATTCTTAAAAGTGAAGAATGAATTTTTACTACAAGTACACATATCTGATCTTGTTCTTTCACTTTGAATACCATAACTTTTGTGAATTCTCCAGGAAGAATTCATTTTAGTACTCCCAAATAACAGTAACAAAAAAATTCTGAGCTACTGTCGCAACAGCCAGGGTCTGAAATATGTTCAGGGCTGCTTAGGTTTGGGCTTCGGATTTCCAGGTGCCCACCTGCGGGGGTTGTGTTTCCGGGTATCCACTAGCTAAAAATACGAAATGTTTATATTGCTAGAGTTCGCATGTCCTGAGCCCTGCTGGGCTTCCATGGGCAGTGATCGCCAAGAAATAAGCACAGAAAATATAAATAGATTAACAAGAGCAAGTTTGTCTTACTTCTTCCAGGGCCTCTAGCTCTTCCTCCAGCTGCTGGGTTTCCTCCTTCACGGCCATGAGGTAATCAGTGACTGACTGGCGCGGCTGCAGCCCCTTCTCAAAGCGGTTATACATCCCACTCCAGAACCTGGAAGGGAGGGCAGAGCGTCATGACCCCACCACATCACACTCTGTAAACTCTCACTCCCAGGTCTTCTCCGGGAGCTTTCATACCTCAGTCCCATGGTCCTAATAATAGCCAAATGCCAATTCTAGGCTCAAAAAAGCCACCAACTTAAGGTGATAATTTCATGTTGATGTCTTCCTCTTCTTGGGTTAGTAACCTACTTTTGGGGAGAATTCATGAATTTGTATATCTGGTATGGAATTCAAAGGCCTTTAATTTCCAAAATAGATCGAAGTACTTTATGTTACTATTTTCTTTCTTGTTTTCTATTTTTGTGGTTAATAAAATGGCTCTTTGTTTCAGAGTAAACTTGTTAAATCAGTAATTGTATTAACACTTACAATTTTTCAGCTATAAAGGGAATCTTAAGTTTAAGGATTTTAGCTTGTTTTTATCACAACCACCAAAAACTTACGTTTGCATTCGCAATAAATCCTCCCTTTTTTACCCTATACAATAATGCAAACTGGAATGCAAATGAGAATAAATAGTATAATCATACTGTACATCAATCATACTATACACACATCAATAGCAGATCCACTCTTTCCTTAGAAAAGCACTTTGAGGGCAGAGACAGACCATTCATTAGCTTACCCGCAGTTCTAGAACACTGCTTGATCCCCAATAATATATTTGTTGACTGGCTGTTAACTAATTACAGTTGTTTGCAGTGTGTCAACAGCTCTTGAAACTGCTGTTTCACACAAAACATGGAAGCATTTTTTTTTAGTATGATAGAATTCATATTTTGCTATAGAGTTCTGGGGAAATGATTAGCTTGAAATAGTTAAGAACAAAAACAAATCAAGGAATAAAATTGATAGAGGAAGAAAAGCCATAAAGTGCGTGTTGGGTGTAAGGAGGGAGAAGGAATATGGTTTTTCAGTTTATCCTGTAAATTTGCCTTTGCACTGACCCGAGTCATGCTTCTGCATCACACAAGCCTAGGGCAGAAGGCAAAGGAGAAAAAAGAATACACGTGCCTAGTTCATACCTCATAGAGTCTGTAGAATGCCACCCTTCTCTCCTCATCCCAGTATATACACAGTCTTAAATAACTCATTTCCATGGGGAGATAGTTCCACTCGGACTTGATTCAACAGAGAAAGTAAACTAGGTTGTGGCCACTAAACTTGTGAGTTCCCATTCAACTTACAAGATGCTTGCTTTATTCAGTCCGTCTTTCCTTCCCACCCTCTCTTTCACTTTTAAATTGGAACTGACAGTTTAAGATAGTATTACAGGACATCACTTCTAAGATAATTCCATATTTAGGCGGAAAGTTGTGGGAGAGAAGACGCTGGCCGAAATACCAGATCAGATATTTATCATCCTCCTTTGGTGTCCTTTGTGTCCAAAAAAGCCTTGAAGCCCAGTGTTTCATACACGTTGGCTCCAGCAGTAATCAGTGCTGGGACCTAAGGCCATAACCGTACCCAGAAAGGTCCTAGAGGTGTACGTACTTGTACACGAAGTTGCATGGCGCCGTGGGGAGGCGAAGCGTTCCCTGGGCCTGACTGTGATCGGCTCTAAAGAGAGGATTCATGTAGTCAGCCCGATTCTTCCACAGGTGAGCCCACAGAGAATATGTTCTTTCCTGAATCCTGTTGTAAAGAAAATAAGCCTGAAAATGACCTATTTTGGTTCTTCGAATACGTAATATTAAAGCTGGAAAGGGACCGGTAATTGTTATATGAACATTTTGTGTCCCTGTTCTGTAGCAGGGACATGCACAGTCCGTGGGTCTTCGTGGTAGAGAAGAAGAATGCTAACCTCAGCCCCACTGCTGCCTGCACTGGCTTCAACAAGAGGCGTCATTCGTGCACGTAATAAATTAAACCTGCGGTGTCATTGAGGGTTGGTGTTTTTTTTCCCCTGAATAGTCACTAAACTTTTATTATTTGCCAGGTACTACTTAAAAGCTTCATATGTTTTCTCCCATTTAATCCTCACTGAACTGTGAGATCTATTTTACAGGTAAGGAAACTGAGGCTTAGAGAGATCAGAAGCAGTTTCCCAAAATTGCGTAGCTAGTGAGTGGAATCACTGGGATTCAAACCCACACAAACACCACTAACCTGGCTAGGCTGTTGCTGCACAGAACTATCTAGGAAAACAGGTGGGCTTGAACGATGCCCTCTGCTGCCTTTAAATCATTACCACTGGCCAGTAATCATGTCTGTGGTTTCCCAGAGAAACAAGCTACTCTACACTACAAAAGTCACTTTTTCTCTTCTCAGACAGTATAAAACTAGTGGAATCCATTTTATTTCTACTGACCATTTCCAAAATTAAATCTGACATTACAGGCCACAGTTAAAAATCATTTTAATTTTATGGAAACTTTTCATCTGCGTTTCCCCTCTAGATGAAGGCAGTACAGTTTTAAGCTGAATAAAAGCGTGACTTGAGTTTCAAATTTGCTTTCTTTCCCAGTTATATTTGCAATTCTTATGAGAATATACATATAGCCATCAAAGATGTCTAACTTTCCTTTTAAATGCAAAAAACACTTTTCTTTGCTCGAAGTTCCCTTTCAATATTAGTCAGGTCTACTAATCTGTCTATGGATATCAGGAAGAAACTGGGGGAAATGAACTTGTACCTATCTTCGTCAGTTGATTCACTTAGGAAGTGGTGTCAGGAAAAAGAAAAGAACTTTAATCTGTCAGTTCAGGTGTGTGGCTAAAATAGTCATGAAAAGGATGAAAAGCCATCTGAAATTCTCAGTCACAAATATATTTTAGATAAAAATTAAATAATGAAACACTTACCTGAGCTCTTGTCTCTCCTTTTGGCTGTTACATAGGAAGTTTCCAAACTGGCAGGAATAAATGTGATGTTGGATGTGAATCAGGAACCGCTCATTGAACTCAAACGCACAGGGAAACTGTCCCATTAACTGCCAGACACACTCGATGAACTGGTCAATAACTGGAGAGATTTCCTTTGGATCCCCATCCAGATTGCCATATCTATAAAATAAAGTATTAGAAAAGTTTTATGCCCTGTTTGTTTTTAAATTAGAAAGCTATAAATGCAAAAACAATCAAAAAGTGACCCTAGTCCCTAAGTACATCTTATAAATTCCAAAATGCAAAGAATTGGCCAAAAAAATAAAATTTCAAGAGAAACTGCAGCAAAGGTTTGGGTAAAGAAGGGACATATTCATGTTGTAGCTACAAAAGAAAGTCTTAGTGTTGGGAGATGAAATTAAACTCCATGGAGAACGAGCATTCTTTAAATTTTAAAAGCACATTAGAACTTTTGAAATACGAGTACGTCTTCCACTTTATTTTAGTGTCTAGTGGGAGAATGTAAAGAAATATCTAAGCAACTTTAGAGCCTTTACCTTATGCGTTTTTTGGGGTGGAAGGAATAAGTAAGAAAGACAACTTGAAAAAATTGTGGATTTCCAAGTTTCTAGGGATATTTCTATTTCTAGAGCAATATTAAACTTGTCATATATTTCCAGGTAACCACGAGTGTAATATACCTTTAAATCACTCATACCTTTGTTTTTCAAAAGTACATCAGAGAATCTTGAAAAACTACTTTCAAGAGTAGATCAGAACCTAAATGAAGACTGCCTAGTCCCTTACACTATTGTATGAATTTTAGGAAGAATACAAAAAGTAATTTAGGTGCCATCAAGTGTAAAATAATGCAGAACCTTAACCAATGGATAGTCAGCTTGAGGAGTAGAATGAGCAAGGATCAGTTTAGGAGTGTTTCCAAGAGCGGGAACATTACAAGTGTCTGGAAATGTCTCAGAAGTTTCAGTTCTACTCACCTAACAAATAGTAGCTTTAAAAAGGGTTACCTATTACATTCCTGCCTCCTGAAACAATCATCCCGCTAGTCTTGAGCCATTTCCATATTCTTTTTGTTTAAATGTCCTCTGTCTCAGATTCTAATTGCCTAGCAGATGGAGTCAGTGGAACCCCAAAACTGAGAGTAACTGATCTTAAGAAGGTTACTCAATTGGGGGTTTTAATTCTCTCCTTCCTAAAATGGAAACATTGTGCCTTCCTGGAAAAGCAAGTGATTATAAACATAGAAGTCCACGAAAGCACAGAATCAATTCTAAGTACAAAAACTACAAAAATAAGTATGGGCAATTCCATGAACTTATTTCAGTATATTTCAGGAGAACATAATAAAGCAGTCAAAAATGTCTATCAAAATATCTAAATTATTAGCATGCCACCTCAATTTAAACTTCGGCCCCAAAGGACTCGAGTACACCAGCTACAACATTTAATGTTCAAAGATCAGAGAACACTGGAACACAAGCAGCATTATCAGCACCAACAAAGTGATGCTGGTGTCTCCAGAGACAGTGGCTTCGGTTTATGGAAAGCCTCAGGTGTGGGTTGGGCAAGGAGTTACGGTAGTTACATACGAACATTTGTATACTTCTTAACTACACTCGCTATAACCCACTGGAACAGGAGGGTAGTCCCATTTCACAGATGCAGAGGGGACAGATGCCCAAGGTCCAGAGAGCTAGTAAATGCCACAGCCTGAAATTGGAGGTGCATCCGTCAGGCTCCAAGGCCTGGCCACTGTCATATGTCAGCTATGACACATTCTCAGGACGACCCCAACTGACTCCTTTTGTGAAAGATCAAAGAAAACTTCCACATGCATCTCACACCTTGCAGCTTAAAGTGTATGCTTGCACTTCAAAAATGGAATAACTTAGTAAGTTATTTAACATTAATTCTTACCAAGAGTACTCAGAACATCATTTATCTGTGTGATGCAACATATACAAAATTTTGACTTTCTAAATTAGGTACACAGACACTTTAAAAATGAAGCTATTTTCCCCCAGTTAATTGAGAACAATTTTTAAGTCCTCAACTTTCAAAACAATAGCTTTAAAGTATTTACCTGTGATTAAACTTATGACCAAAGGAAATCCAGTCCTTTTCAATTAATACCTACACAAGAAAGAATATAAATATCACAGAGGGAAGCAAACTAAGAAAAATAAGAGACCACAGCCAATAATGTCGACAAATTCAGAGGTCCTTCGAACAAGTCACTGTCCTCAGGTAACCTGTACTCATGACCCCCACCCCCAACCCCCCGCCCAGTACAGACGTGCCTGTCAGAACAGCAACGCTGAAGCTCACTGGCACAGGAAGAGCAGGAATGGATGTGAAAATGTTCACACCACCCACTGAGCACCGTCTATAGGCACTGTTCTCACACAGCTCTTTCACTGTAGGACGGGTATCATCAGTCTCATTTCACAGAAAGGGGGAACTGAATGGGAGGTTCAATCCTAAGATCACACTGCTAGGAAGTGGTTTCTTTCTCATCACCTGGCTCTCCACCGAAGCTCCTCTCTTAATAAATATGTGATGCCGCCTCTCAGTATAATAACAGACACCAACCTTTTTACAAGAAACAATTAGGAATTTTGGGGGTGAACTTTAGAAGAATTCTAAAATGATGAGAGTGTATTAGGAGTTTCAGCCCCACTTTGGAGTTAGGGGTGACATGGGTTTATAATTTCAAGTTGTCTTGATTAAAATAATAATAACCCCATCAATATCACCAATGCTCCTAACTGGCCAGAGGTTTCTCCTTAAAATAGGGAGTAAAGTTTGCCCTTGACAACTTGCAAATTCAATGGGGCAGAATCAGAAAGAGTCAGTGGTTGTCAAGGATAATGTGTGAAGGAGAGTGGCCCCGTGGTAGTGGAGTGACTCCAGGCCCCTCCACTGTCCAAATATAAATGAAGGAATCAGCCCTCCTAACCCCTGTCCCAAGGAGAGCCTGAGACAGGTAAGGCTTCTGAAGTCTCAGTGCTGTCACCGGTTATTGGAAGTTCTCAGACACTTTCAAAAGGAGAAAACCTAAGGGAGGACCCCTGCCTCTTTGCTCTTGTCCCCCATTGTCAGCTGAGTCTACTTGATAAAGATCTTCCCGTAGAGATACCCCCGGCACGGACTCTGTCTGTCAGGATCTACCCGCAGCACTGATTCAGGGGCCACTGATGTACTTTCTGCCAAATCACAGTTCAAGAGCCAGGAGCCAGGGGTCTCTCGGTTGCTGGGAAGTCCCTGTAGTCATTTTAAGAAAGTGGTTTAGCTTGGTCAAAGCTTCGCCATCCCAGACAACTATGCAAATATTCTGTGGCTGAAGCACCATGTCCCATTTTGATAGCTGAAAGGTGCAAAAGCAAACAGAAGATAGTCATCATTTCAGCAAAGACTACAAAAACACCGGCATTTTCAGTATCGTCATCCAGAGTTGTAAAGAACTGCTTAAAACATAAGAGCAATAAGAACAGGTTTTCCCCTCAAGGACTTTTTTGCATCCTCAATATAGAATGTTTTGTCAGCAAATTTTTTGGGGGAAAGTCTTTTCCATTATATGTTCACGTTACTTCAAACTTGAAATGCTTATGATCAAATGCTGTGTAAAAGTCACTAGTTTACAAAACTACTGAATATATTTTATATTTGCCCCCAAATTCACACTTAATAGCACTGGTTTTTATTGGTTCCAACATCTCAGAAATTCACCCCTTCACTCCAAGCCTATGTCACCTTTTCCTTTTAATTCATCTTGCTGATCTCCTACGAGAAAAATAATGTTGCCAAAAGCTGCCACAAGACAGGTAGGTTGCTTTCAGGGCCTGCGCGGGAATGCAGGCCCACAGGCGCACTCACCATGAAGCCCTGCAGAGTCCGGTAGTGGGGATCCAGCAGGAGGCTGGCCACTGAGCACACCTGCGCAGTCCTGTCCCAGCCGTCAGAACAGTGAACAAGCACACTTGCCCCTTCCTCTGCCACAGCCTGAAAAACAAGATCAGCAAAGAGTCAAGACAAAATGGCTATAAACAGAAAACATTTCATCAGAACTAGGTTTGGGGGTGGACCTACAGAAACAGACAAGACAACACGCGCCCACCTAATTCGGGTAGAATCCAGGGCTGGGTGGGTGCGGGTAGCTAGGGTTTTCCTTTCCCGCATCTAGAAACTGCCACCCTGGTCACCTCAACTAAGCATATGTGTTACGTAGCAAGTACTAGCTGTGCAAATCCGTCTCCATGACGTGTCTCCTCACCCACCTTCAACCGCCTCTCCTCCTCTCTGGGCTCCCACCTTAAGCCTTTCCAATATTGAAATTCTGGATCTACTATTGGCCTCAGCCATTTTCCAAAAGACGAGACACAAAAATCATGAATTGTAAAATTATGCAATTAGAGATAAAAAGGATAAGAGCCAAGTGATAGTCCAAGGTTGGGGGAAGAGGGTAAAAAAACAAAGGTAAAAAATGAGAGCAGCAAGTGTCTGCTAAGAAAAGAATTTCTAATTGCTATTGCAAATGTGCATGCAAAATTTTAGCTGAGTATCTTGGCAGGGAACGAATGGGGAAATGGAGATTCTGTCAGAGTACTCGTCGCTACCTGAAATTCTACTGTTACTCATTGTCGGTCTCCCAACCAGAATGTAAGCTCTGTGAGAGAAGAGGCTGGCTTACTCCACATTGCATCCTCAGCACCTAGAAAAGTGTGGGGGGCTAAATAAATATTTGTTCCATAAATGAAGTATCTAATAAAGGGGTGCACACCACGTCATAATAAAAGACACGGTTGTCTTTAGGTATAAACCAAAGAGGAATCTATGAAAAATAAAAGCCACCAAACAACAAAATAGGCAGTGCATCCAAAAACAGCTGGTACGAAAAGAAAGTAGCGGCAAGATTCCTCCTCTGGCAGAAGGGAACCCACCTCCTGGGTTTGGGAATGTGACTTTTGCTTGTGCCACCATCCCCAAGGAGGATTGTTTACTAAGAGGAAAGCCTCAGGCCCCCATCACTGAAGTGACTCACATTTGGAAATACTTTCCTATAGAAAATTCTTTCCTCAACCTAGGGCCAAGCTTAACTGCAGAGAATGTTCTGTATATATTTTACCACCTGACCGCTGTGCTGACATACTACCAACTGAGCACCGACCTCTCGCAAAATCCCATCTTCAGCGGCCGAACTTGGTGGAGGTCTGCAGAGTGTTCCCCGCTCTGCGCATGCAGCACTGCCTAGCACAGGGCGGCCTGCCAACCGGAGGAGACAGGATCTCCACTCCGAAGGCACAGTGTGCTGGCGGGCCTGCTCCTTTCCTTGTCTTCGCTGCAATCACATACCTTGGCAATGAAGATGCCTGCATCCATGATGGCTTTAATGTGCCTTAACCAGCCAGAGTTCTCCAGTCCCCACAGAAAGTCACTCATGGAGGGAGATTTAAGTTCACACACTGCAAGATAAATCATAAGAGCCAAATAAAGACAGCCTCATTTTACAAGTGACCATAGCTGCACGTAGTTTGTTAACTCCTTCCTTGTAGTATTTTCTGGAAGACTTGTGTCCAGGTAAATGCCCAAGCTTACTACACTTGATTCTATTAAGCCGTTTCAAGTAAGGCTCCCATCTTCTTTGGTCATGGGGGTCGCTGCATCTCTTTAGGTGTGATATATTTGTAAAGTTTAAACCCCAATATTAATGAAAATCACTGACGGTTACCATAGTAACGTCCCAGGCAAGAAGTCCTCTTCACAGCCGTGAAAATGGACCACTGAGAAGCATGAGCTGAGAGTGTGCTGTGACGGAAAACCAGCCCGAGTGTACTCCAGCACCCTCCCAACTGGAACGACCATGCAACCACTTCAGTCTGGCGTCACTGTGAAAACACAAAGCTTTCCTAAAACTTGTAGCAATGCCTCCTACCCAATGGGAGTAAAGTGTGTGACCCCCAAAAAGGGACCATGGACTTGAGAACTGCTCCTAGCTAGAGCCTCAAGCTAGGGGTTTTCTTTTGGACTGAAAATGAAGAGAACCTAGAATCCCAATGATCTCTGTATTTATACAACTAAGACAGATGTGTAAACACCTCCACAATAGTAACACAAGCAATTTAATCTCAGGAGCTTATCTCTTAGTTACCCTAAAACATGAAAAAGCTTTAGAACTAGTGTTCTGATCACATACCACAAATAGTACACTCCAAATACATATTTATGGACCCTTTGAGGAATTCTGTAAATCAGCCAATGAAAATTAAATAATGTTCTATAGAATTTTGTTTAAGTGTATTTTATTGCCTTCTGAGATGCAGAGAGTAGGGACTCTTATGAGGGCTGGCATATAAAACAGCCCCTAAAAGCCCCACTCCCAACCCTGTCAGTAATTAGCTGTTTAATCTTTCACATGTCATTTCAAGTAGTTCTGCCTCAATTTCTTCATGTTTAAAACAGGGAAGGTGTCTGAAATCATGTGTTTTAAGTACCCTTCCCGCTCTAAACTCCCAGAATCAACTTGGTTAACTCCTCACTGTTTTGTGCATTTGGAATACATAATAAGCATTAATGACCACATTTTATCTACTAGATACCCTTCCCTAAAATATGCAGATAACAGGGTTCATGTGTACTTTCTGCCAAGCAGTAGCCACCAAAGAAAGGACAGGTAGTAAATTCTGAGTCACAGACGTCTAACAACGGTGATGAAGGAAATGACACAGAGATTCCCAGCACAAGGCCCCACTTAAGAAAACCTAATTAAGGATACATCTAGGCGCCCTGGCTGGTGTGGCTCAGTGGAGTTAGTGCCGGCCTGTGGACCAAAGGGTCCCTGGTTTGATTCCCAGTCAGGGCACATGCCTGGGTTGCAGGCCAGATCCCCAGTGGGGGGCGTGTGAGAGGCAACCACACACAGATGTTTCTCTCCCTCTCTCCCTCCCTTCCCCTCTTTCTAAAAATAAATAAATAAAATCTTTAAAAAAAAGATACATCTAGGCAAGATTCCAAACTCGTCCCTCCAAACGCCTGCCCTGAGCGGGAAGCACAGCTCCAGCAAACCACTGAGCGGCTGGGTAACTGAGTTATCTCTAGCATCACTCTGGCTCGGAGCACTGTCCCTTTGTCTGAGGTGACAGTGCTGCCCCTCTGGCCAGGACCGGCAGGAAAGCCCTGTCAATATCTGGTAAGGAACAAGCCAACCGGTCCAGGGAGGGGTGCTTTGCTGCAGCCCAGTGACAAGCACACGGACCTGCGGGCAGACTCTACAGCCCTGTGGCTCAGCCCCGTGCCCAGGGCACTCTGCAGCAGCACTTCGCGTATTTCCAACGAAACAGTTAAACACATAAAAAAAATTTAAAAATAATGCAGCTGCCACTCAGACTAGCCACAGTTCCTTCAGATAAAAGAAAAAAGAAGGAGAAAGAAGGAAGGGAAGAAAAGAAATGATGTTATTAATAAATTCCATGCTTCCATGCCATCTTGCTTCTTCCTTCAAGGTTATTAACACCCCCAAGCTGGCTACCGTCCCTCGACTATTTATGTACTAGCTGTGTGAGCTTGGACAAGTTACTTAGTCTCTCTGTGCCTCAGTTTCTTCAGCTGTAAAGTGGGGATAATAACAGCTCCTACACTGAAGGGCTGTTTTATATGCCAGCCCTCATTACTATTATTATCCTCAAATAATCTTCAGTTGTTTTTATATGTATTAAATTTACTTAAATATATCATACCATACAACCTTTGGCAGCTTGATTTTTTTCATTTAATGTTTAGTTTTTGAGACATCTGTATAATGTGATTTCATTCACTTAACAACCATGTAATATTTTTCTCCAGGAACATATCTCAGATTACTGACCGTACCTCTACTGCTGGAAGTTGTTTCCTCCTTTTCAATATTTACAAACAAAAACCATCTGTCTACAATGTCCTGTGGGAAATCTCCCTGGACACGCATTTCTGTAACTGAAATGGGCTGAGTCACAGGGTCCCTGCATCTTCACCTCAACCCACGCTCAGCTGCTTCCCAAAGGGGCTGCCCTGGTTCGTGTCCTCCCCAGCAGCGTGGGCAAGTTCCTTTTCCCGATATCCTACCTCACACCTGGTATCACTGACACTTTGGGTTTTTCCAATCTTATTTGTCTAAGGATATTTGTGCCAGTTTGGGATTTGTTTCTATTTTTCTATTCTCTGAACGAATCTGTTATTTTCAAGGTTCCTTTTGTTTGCTTGTTTGTGCTCATGCATGCATGTCGTCTTTGTCTTCCATGGTGGGCTCTCCTCAACTTTCATAGGTGAGTATAAGGCACTAACAGGTGAATAAAGGTGCTGTGTGCACAGACAGGCTTTCTTAGGCAGCGGGGGATTTGACCAGTCTGACCCCAGGTCTGCAAGTCCTTTCTCCTAAATGGCCGAGGCCCCAGGGAGGGGCCTCCCAAACTCCTGACTCAGTAGGGCTAGATGCCAGTGTCCTCAGAGCCGAGTTGGGAGGGGAAACATGGGTCTCATTCATCCTACATAGACGTTTACTTAATCCCTCCTGGTGGGCTGGTATTCCCTGTCCTCCTCTTCCAGCTTTGCTGGTATCTCTGAGCCCAGAGCCTCCTAGTCAACCTTTCCAGAAACTTCATTACTCTCTTCTCTTGTGAACATGGGGGAAGAGCCTTCATGAGGCAGCGCAGGTAGGGAGGAGGCTGGAATCCGTGGGACGTTCAGCCAGGTCGCCTGGCACGCCAGCGCCTGCCGCGGCCCTGCCGGTCCCGTGGGCTCGCCTTGGGCTTCCTCATGTGTCCACCATGAACTTCAGCTCTTGTCATCTGCTTGCTAGTTCTTAGTTAATATAGTTAATACTCATCCATCTATTTTCCAGCTTTAACATTTTAGTTGCAGCCACCTCTTCTCCCATTCTCTCATTCTTTTATATTTTGGCTTTTTTTTTAAACCACTTCATTACCGCTGTAGTGGGAGCAGGAGGATGTGTCAGTGTTTAACTGAGACAGAGACAAGAGGCAGGGTTTGGGGACTGTGAAGGACAGGAGTCGGAACAGAGATTTCCTCCATCCAACTGAGCCACATAAGCAAGTGCACTCATGGCTTCGCGCCCAGAGCATGAGCTTCAGAGTCGGATCCTCGAGCGCTCACATTCCAGCTCTGCCCCTACCCAGCACTGTAACCCGGTCCAGGTCCTGAGCCCTGATTTCCTCCAGAGTAAAACGGGGATAAAACACCTTCCTCCGATAGTTGCAGAGGCGGATTTAACGGCAGACGCACTGGGCGTGCGCCCTGGGTCCCGACTTCCGAAGAGCCCCGCAAAACCCCAACTTTACACTTTTTTCTAATGACACCAAGTTTGGTTTCATGTGTGCAATACATATATTACATTCAAATTTTATTGGAAATAAAACATTCATAATACATAATATTTTTTATTTATTTAAAAATATGGTTAACATGTATTTTTATTTTCCCTGCCTCTCTCTTTTTTTTACGGGGCCCAATATTTTCTTCTGTGCCCAGGGCCTCAACCGACCTTAATCCGCCTCTGGATAGCTGTTGAAAGATGAAATCAGATAACACATATAAACTGTGCTGGCACATCGAAGATTCGAAAACGGTAGCTCTGCTTGGCATTTTATGAGTTGATCTTCCAGCATGGTGTCTGTCCTGAGGGCTGGGAGATATTAGACTCACTCCAACCTGTGAACGCTGAGGCCGCTGAGAGGTGAAAACACACAGTAATCAAGGGCCGATGGGTCTTCTGATTAGACGAGTCTAGAGTTTGTACCACCACACTGTGGCTGTCGCGATGGGCTTAACTAGAAACAACAACAACCAAATGTAACGAGTGCTTACCAGGTGCCAGGTGCTCTTCCCAGTGCTTTATATGCAATAGCTTTTTAATCGTCCTAACAATCACATGAACCAGGTACTATTATTATGCTCATCTTGGAAAATGGAAACCAATGCCAAAAGCAGTAGCTCGTCCAAGGTCACACCTGCTTTGGGCAGCGGGGCCGGGATTCCGTCTGGCTCCAGAGTCCGTGCTCTTCAGCGACGCCTCTCAGTCTCAGCTTATTGTTCATAATTCACACATGGGCCCATCAAAATGCTCCATGGCTCCCACACGCTGTCAGCTTAAAGGTTATGCATTTTATCACTTTATCACTTAGAATTGCACAATCCATGCGTTCGCCACTAGTCACATGTGGCTGCTGAGCATCAGAAATGTGGTAAGTCTGAACTGAGATAAAGTATATGTCAAATTTCAGACTTGGTATGAAAAAGACAGAATGTAGCATGTCTCACTGATAGCGTTTTTTATACATATATACTGATTACATGTTGAAGCAATATGATTTTGGATCTACTGGGTTAAATACAATGTATTGTTAAATTAGTTCACCCATTGCTTTTGACTTTTTTTCATGTGGCCACTAGGAAACTTAAAATTACCAATGGTGTCTGCACTTGTGACTTCCATAATTCTTCCACGGGACAGCCCACCTTAGCTTGCTCAAGGAAGATCAACCTGATCGGAGGGCTTCAGGCGTTCGTACACACGTCCCCCTCCATGTCCCCCACCCTCTCGTGCACCCTGGAATAATGTGTCACAAGATGGGAGGTATGAGAAAGGGAGCGCTCGTCTTTTGTAAGATAACGAAGGGGTGATCAGGAAGGGGCGGGGGCCGAGGACAGCAGGGTCCCGGACTGAGGGGCGTGCTCAGGCAGGTCCCAGTCCCGAGGTGGAATGCACACAGAAGTCGGTGCTCCCGGAGCAGATTCCCAAAAAGCCCGGAGCCAGATCTGCCTGGCCTCTGCCCCTGAGCTCAGGGCGAGTGTACCCAGCCCGAAGACGGATGGGCCCCCAGTTAAAACTAAGCGACCCTAGCCTTCCCAGCCACCAGTGGAGATCTGTCCTGGTGACACAGCCCCACAGTACCTCAGGGGCCCTCTGAGGGGCAGGTTGGCCTCTGCCTGTGCACACAGCCCAGCGGGAGGCACGCGAAATTCCAGCACCTTCTGTGAGCTCTCACCACTCCCTGGGTGCCTGCTGTTTGGTCTTTCAGTCTAACCCCAGGCCGTGACCCAAAGTACTGGACTGAATCCTAAAGTACACACATTCCGCCACGTACCGTCCAGGACGTCACTCACTCCTTCCAACCCTGCACAGAGAAGGCTCTCTTGCAAACAGTCTTTTCTCACTAAATAGGCCAAACTTTCCAGTTGTTATGGTAGGGCTTAGGGCGAGCTGGCATTCTCCATTATTTCTCAAAAGGCCAGGGAGCCTGAGGGATAGCTTGGCGTCTAAACTCTCCGCTCAGCCCAAGAACAAATGATCCTGTTCACCTTTTCTTCCCCACGAGGCAGGGACAGGACAGCAAGTTAAAAATAAAGGCACCAGGCTTTCCATCCAACCTGGACGCAGGCTGCGCCAAAAGCAGGACAGGAGTGACAGCACACGGAACAGGCCCTAAAATGTCCTGCAGGAGACAAGGTTGCAGGGCTTGCACAGCAAGGGACGAGCCACCTGGCCCGTCAGATCAGCTCCTTTCTTCCCACACCTTGTTTAACGTTTCTGCTCTCAGAACATTAACCCTGGGGACGTGAAGTACGATAACCTCCCCAGGTTTTCAACAAGGTAACCACAGAGGGTGCTGTCCCCCACAGCGCCCCCAAGGCGTGGAGCAGAGTGTTAAAAGCAAACAGCTCTACAGATGATTGATACACAGGGACAGATGGGGGTACCCTTGGGACTGGAACAGTTAGTGCTTAAGTTTTTAAATATAACACTGGTGGGTTTGTTTGGATAAACTCAGGATGAGGCAGAAGTACTGATTTGCTCATTCTTGTTGCCAAACCCAAACCAATATTTACAAACCACTTTGCTGAACGAAGTGCATTTCAGCTGACATCAGAGGCCACTGCTGCCAGTTACAGAGAGCTGTGCTCACTAGCCAGGAGTCGAGTGCCTAGGTCTGGTAATGTTGGTTTTACAAAACAGGACAACTTATCCCATAAATGTATATAAGCAACACCAAAGTATTATAAATATATATATGTGTGTGTATATATATATGTATATGATTATGGAAACTGAGGAAATATAAAATTTACTTGGAAGAAATAAGCCTCAGATGGTCTTCCTTAGGTATTTCCTGCACCCACCTCATTTCTTTCTGGACGGCTGTTGGGCAGGTGACAGGGAGGGTGCAGAGACCGTCTCTGTTTGCACCCTGCGGGCCTGGCCTTTCTTGCCTCCTGAGACCTGAAGCTGACGGATCCATGGCCGTCCCTTCATCCCCAGGCCTGCCATCCAGCTGAGTTCTGCTGAGGGCACATCTGTCCCTTTCACATTTTAGAATCAAGCCCCATGAAATGGTCTTCAGAGAACTGGCAACATGATAATACTCCCCCTTCCATGAACATCCCAGCAGGTAAACCGCTCAAAGAGGACGTAATCATGGGTTGAAAAGTGGGGATGTTGGGTGAAGCCTGTCTCACCGCCTCCCGCCTTCACTTTGCCGGCCACGGTGACATAGGAGAAAATTCCAAGCCCTGCAGGGAATTGTGTCCCATCGATTCATGTTAGTGGTGCTCCTGGCCCGGCCCACCCCAGCCGACATGGACCCTGTTCACGGAGAGCTTCACACTAGCAGGAGACACTCGTGCATTAGCTGCCCCACAGGGACACCGACGAGGTTGACAGGTATTCTTTAAAGCCACAGCAACTTCGCTCCTGACGTTGCTTTCTGGAGTCTCTATGCAGTAATGCCATGAAGGCCATTTTTGTGCAACCTCGTTTTCTTTTAAAGAACTGGATGATAATGTAAGATGGTAAAGGTGCAATCAGGCCCGAATTCTGTATACGTTTGTTAGTATCGCTTGATTTAGTAGCATAGAAAATAGAATGCACACACATGCACAAGTGTGTGTGTCCAGCTACTAACAGGCATGTGTAAATGTATGTACACACACACACACGTTCTAGTAATACTAATTACCATTGACCTGAATAAAATCAAGCAGCAGGTTCACAAAACAATGCTCTATTAGCATTTATTAGCTTCGCATATGAATTTTTTAGTCTAAAGACACGGTTTGCAGCAAATAAATTTAAAGGACATGTACCCATTTATATTACATTTGCCATATGTAAGGCTTGGGACTTGGTGGTTTTCTCTCATTGACCCAATGCAACCTCCCAGCCGCAGTAGATATATTGACCTCACTTTAGAGAGGAGGGAAGGGTGCGGGCACGGGTGGCCCAGCAAGCACACCGTGACACCAATCCGGTTCCCCTGACTCCAATTTCCATATTATTGTCAGTGCAAATAGAGAATAATTAAGCCAGTCTACAAAACGAGCTGGGATGAACAGGAACTCTGTTGAAGGTAGGACGTAAGGGGTGATAAAATCTGAACAGGAAACTCAGAGCAGGGAGAAACAGGACATCGAGACCGGGAGAAAACGGTGAGAGGCCAGGGAGTCGGGTGGATATAAAGCGTCAGTGGGAGCCACTGGAGAGAAGGCCCAGGAATCACGGCAGATTAAGATGTTGGCAACAACCGCCTGAAGTGCTGAAATGAGCGGCCTGTGTGGCGGGCGCAGCAGGCGGGGGCTCATTCCACGCTCATCACATCAGCGGGGGCGCTGCCAGGGCCAGCACGCTCATCAGGTCTCAGATTCTATTGTCACTGGCCAGCAAGTCCTAAATTGCTACATCCCCACTGTTGCCTTCTGGAAGAACAGCTCACCTTGTCACTGAGATTAATCATGTCTATCTTTAGTTGCGTGGGACACACTTTCTCCTGCAAGAGGTCCTTCTGTGAATGTCCCAGTTATCCAAAACTAGCTGTCAAGATTAACAAAACATTAAAACGATCATTCTGAGGGCGTAAATGTTTAAATTAATCTTTGAATGGTCTCAGTGAGCATCAAGATAAAGTAGAATTCGGGTAAAAATTGCCTCTTCGCTCATTAAATCCTTTTGTTGTCTCTTGTCCCCTCCTCTGATCTCCAGCTAAAACAGTCCACCATCCCGCTTGCCCAGGGAGAGCCCTCAGTGGTATCACTAGTTAGCAAGCACCGCCTTTGTTTCTGTCTATCTAAAAGGTTATCTGAAGGAAGTATCAAACAAAAAGGACATGTGAACTGACAGCCACAACTATAACTCTTCAAGCAGAGAAAAAAATATGTCACGGAAACCTTGCAGCAGGGTATGTTAGGGACTGTTCCCTTCCAGACTTTGGTGCATCCAAGGTACACTGGCAGGGAGACCGGAGCTGACACCCACTATACTGGTGCCTCCCATGACAGACTTGCAACTCTCTGCCCTCAGCCATCCCTTCTACATCCAATGAATGTTCTGAAAAACCAGGCCTCGGAATCTTCACACAGAAGCACAGATCAGACACGACTACTGGGGCCACAAAACTTTCTCCAAGGTTAGTGCCCACAATTCCAGGGGAAAGGACAAAAGTGATTCCATTTGGGGGCCTGCTAAAAGATCTCAGTCTTTCTGTCGAATCTGCGTGGTCCCTTCACCAAAGGACTGCCCATGTCGCTAACTGGACACTGGGCCTTTGTTCCTGTGCTCGGGGCCTCTCCCATCTGATCCGCCTTCAGGCTGAGGTTTGTATCTTTGCAAAACAACATGCTGAGAAAACACCCACAAGGCCTGACACGTAGTTTATTTAATTAACTTTTATGAACTTGCGCTGAGTGGACAGGGATCACGTCACAAGGCAAGCACCTCCATGCCTTGGACATTGTGCTGTTTTAACTCTACGTCTCTTGAATAAAGGAATAAAGGAAAATCACCCATGAGGAGGCCCGGGACCTATCAAATACTTGCCTGGCTGAATTAATCTGCAGCCCATTAACTCATCCACTTTATTCAGTGCTTATTCCATAGCACAGCCCTGCTTCCCGGGAGAAAGCGTAATGCACCTCTCATGGGAGCGCACTCTGCGGCTTGCAAAGAAACTTTTTAGTAAGTCTGTGAGCTAGACAGAGTCAATATATTGCTTAACCTGTTTTACAAACACGGGAAGTGATATTTGTTCACGCTTACTCACAGACTAAGGCAAGAACCCAAACGCAGATCTTCAGACACTTTGATCAATGTACGTTCCACGCAACCACTACCCAGAGAGGCCATAAAGCCAAACAGCAGAGAACGTGGCATCTGGATTCACACTGATTAGGTGAAAATCTTGCTCCTACCACTTACTGCTGTGAGCTTCCACAAGTCTCTTAGCCTCTTTGCCTCAATTTCCTCATCTGTAAAATGGGAATGTTAAGACTAGTTACACCATGATTGCAATGAAGATTGAATAAATATATCTCAAAATATTTAAAAATGTTGATATATTATGAGACTATGAAAATATCTTAAACTATTAAGACAGGTTAAACATTAAATCACTCCGTAAATGTAACATTACCTTGTAGAACACTTGTTTCTGAACCTGTACCATACCCAGACGACAAATCAGTGAGGATCATTGTAACATAATAGAAAGTACTAGGCTCAAGTCTGCTTTGTTATGTCCTATTGGCAAGGAGGTATTTTTACAAAGGTACTATAAAAATCTTTTTTAAATACCATCTACCAGACTCTGTAAGCAGAGAGAGGCAGCCTTGAAGAAATAACCTGGCATGTTGTGGACAGCTTATGGGAGTCCACAGCCCCTAGGACCTAAGGGTGGCCCCCAGCTGACAGCCACCAAAGCTCAGGGCCCTCAGTTGAATTCTGCCAACATTGTGATTGGGTCTGGAAGTAGACTCTTCCCCACCCGAGCAGCCAGATGACAATGCAGCCCAGGCAGCACCTTCACCACAGCCTGGTTCGGCCCTGGGCAGAGGGTCCCTGGGTTCCCATGTACACATGAGACATGCCTGACTCACAAGGACTGGGAGAGAACATGTGCTTTTTTAAAAAATGTAATATACCAACCATAGAGAATATTTTATAAATAAAGAAGGGAAAAGGAAAAGAAATTGGCCAGTCATCCTTCCATGCTAATTCAACTATTTTTCTGGGCATTCTCTCCTAGGCTTTCTTCATAAATATGATTTACCATGTAGTAAATCACAGTATTTGCACAATTTTAACCTGAATTTTTCACTTACATTATACATATTCTATGTTATAATATACACATATATTCTTCACATTTATAATTACTAATGGATATAAAATTTTCTATCAAGAGATGGAGCAAAATTATCTCATCAGTTTACTATTATTGGACATTACTGTGGTTTCCAAAATTCTACTATTATAAATAAAACACTACTATCAAAATAGGCATGTTATGTCTTTCCTTTTTAAAACCTTATTTCGGATTAGTCCCTCAGGGGTGGTAATCTGGTAAAAATACACTGCCTCTTTAAACAAAATATGATTCTTTAAGCCAATTTAACAACATCAGATATATCTGAAATACCACTTTTATCACATTCTTTTCAGTATTAGATATTACACTTTTTACAAGCTAAATGCAAAATGGTACCTTGAAGTTTTAATTTCCATTTTTTAAATTACCAGAGCAAGTTCAAATGGTTTTCTATATGTTGTCTGTTTCAACTTACTGCTTCCTCTTTTAAAAATGAACTTAAACTGAGTTGCCTAACTTGGCTAAGACGCCGTTCCTTCACGTGTAAAGTGCAGACAACACCACGTACCGCCCTCCATGGCTGAGAAAATCAAATACAACCATTTAAGTGGAAATACTGAGGGAGGCTGGCACATACCGGTTGCTTGACTTTAGTTCAGTGAGTAAGTCAAAGAACAAGTGGTCAGTCACACAGAGCGACACCCTGGCCAACGGTACTAATCCAATGTTCACGTAGAACCCAGGCGCGAAACTTGGGGTGGGGCAAGGTGCAGCTTTCTAGGCAATGCCCCAGAGACAGAGCATGTTGATTGAAAAAGGAGGACGGTGTCATAGTCATTACATCTTTCCTGTAAACACCTGCCTACCTTGGAAACAGATTTACAAAGAGACAGTAAGTATAGCACAATGTCCACGAGGCTGGACGTGAAAGTGCTTGCATGTATAGCTCTCCCTTCCTCTCTGTGATTTCCTCCCAGCACCAAGGACACCTTAGGAGATTTTTTAGCCACATCCAGTGATAACAATTTTCTCAGCCTTGGAAAGAGCCTATTTCAGGCTCTTCTACTGACTGTTCTGAAAAAAAAAAAAAGAAAAAAAAGTATAGGGCATCCTTTTTTAGAATTTTATTTTAAGGGAAAAGCCATGTACATGATCAAAAGGGAAGCTAGTGCAGAAAGTACTTAATAAATTACCAACTTTCTGCATAACTAGAAGGCATCATTATCGTTTCATCGGGAGGTATCGGTGCCACAAAACAGTTTGGTTTAGAACTTATCAGTCCAACTTAAAATTAACTGAGTTCTCAAAAGGACTTACACAGGACACCAACTTGGTCCTGGATTTCAGTGTCTGATGAGATAGCCTGCAGCCCCTGCCCCCAGATAGAGCTATTCACAGCCAGCATTCTTCTCCGTTATTTGGAATCTATTCTGATAATATCAATAACAGCGATGGAAAAAAGTTGAAGAAAATAATCACGAGTGAACTGCACCATTCTTTTCCTACCGAGCGACCAGCAGCGCGAGCTCTGGGTGCCAAGGACGGCCGTTCCAGGAGGGAAGGCCTCGGGACTGGGTCCGATTGCATCACCTCATCAGTTGGGGCTGTGCAGTGGTTTATAATTTACTTGGCAAAAACAGATAGGCAAACATTCGTCAAGTCCCCTGAAAGGCATCCAGAGAGATGTCCTTGTTCACTGTAGTGACACAGAGTTGGAAAAGCAATGCAGTACCACGGTCCCTTATGAAACAGAGAAGAGACTGGCCTCTGGGACTCGGTCAGCATGCACGCCCCGTAGAAGCAGAGAGGCAGACCCTATGTATGGGGGCAGGAGAAATGGTTCCTAGTAAGAAACTAAATAAACGCTAATTAACAACTCAAAGCCAAAGTGATGTTAGAAGCACTCTTAGAAGCTACTTTCTGTAGAGAAGAAAACGTGAGTTCTCCAAAGTCAGCTTACGAAATGGCTAAATGAAGAATATGAAGAATCGCAACCTCAGTGATTCTGATAATGATGAATGCTCTTCACACTAAAGTTAGACTGCCCTTTCAATGACAGGGCCAAGCAAGGCCAAGGTTTTCACACCTTGAAGCACAAACTTCAGGTTGGAAGGGACAGCCAAACTGCCTATGACAACCTCCAGAGAGTTGAGAAGTGCAATCACACCCAGGCATTGTCACCGTGATCTGACACATGGAAAATTTCCTGTGGGCATCAGATGCAGGCAGCCCTGGGGCCGTGATGTTTTCAGATGCAGGAAGAGATCTCTGCTAGCCATTCAAATGCTCAACATTAAAATGTTTGCAACCGAGGGTATCACAGCTGTCACGGCGGGAAGGGCCCATGGAAATAACGAGTCCAACCCTCTCATGCTACAGCAGGTAAAAGAGCCCCAGAGAAGGGAACTTAGGATTCAGAGTATCCCAGTGACTGAGATGATGTGACGAATCCAGGAGAGAGGACGGAACTTAGGCCTGTCTGCGCCACTCAAGTCTCTCCCGCCCTACCATTGGGCTCTCACTACATCCTGTTGTTCCGATGAAGCAGAGACCGGTCTAAGTTAATGGGAGCAACTGTGTATCCTGGGAGGAAACTCATTCAGTGCTTTTTTTGTCTCTCTTCACTCCAGACAGATTCCCACATGTCCTGTTCAGAGAGCCGCTGCCTTAGCACTCGGCACCATCTCTCCCCAAAGTGCAAGTGCAGCCTTTACAGCCTCCCCCGGTCCCCAAGATTCAAATCCTCCTCTTTCTCTTCGGTTCCGGCTCCCATGAGCACCAGGAGTGGTGGACAGTAGCAACAGATTCTTTCTTGGGCCTTTACAATCACAAAGAGCATAAGCAGTATATCAAGCAGGTTTTGCATGAAATGCTAAATTTCTGCTAGTCAGCATATGGCTTGTCTGGCCACATGAATGATTCTTCTGTGTTCCATAATCCACTGTTGTCATTTCCTTTAGTGTACGTCAGTCTCTGTGTATCTCGAGCGCACACGGCTGTGGGGTGAGGGGGGTGGTTCAGCTGTGGGTGCATCACCAGGGGGGTTGCCGTTTAGAATGAAGACCAGGACTCCAGTATCTTCCATTCTAGTGGCCGTTCGGCCACTTGGATTCGGTTTATGAACCTCACCTCCATACAAGAGCAGTGGGTTGTTGCTTTAACTGTAGGGTGGCTTTATGTGAATAAAGCTAATATTAGAAGGGAGAGAAATGCATCCTTGTGCACTTTTCTCTTAGATGTTAAGTACCCCTGGAAAATGCCTGACTGCTCACCAAGTCACAGTGACACAAAAAAATAAGAGGAATGCTTATGTTACATGTTTAGAGAGTCACTGCAATATGCTGTTCTTCCCAACTGATCCCACCCATGTAAATAGCATCATTGTAAACACACAATTTTAACATCAAAAGACTATCTTATCCCATTTTGGCATTAAAAACATTTCACTGCCTTTTATTTTCATGCTGTGCATAGGAAATGGGCTACCTTCCAGCATTTTCTGCAGACTGTTCCTCATGACATGGATGTTCTCTATCCCGATAAACTGGAACTTGATGTTGGAGTAATTGTCTTCATTCTCGTAGCCTTTCCCGGCGGCCCGGTTGGCCATGGCATTAAGCTGCAGCAGTCGGCAAAACAGGACAGTCATGAATTATATCCAGGACCAAAACAGTTCATGGTTATCCCTAAAAACATTCAAGGTTATATGCAGAAATATAACGTTTTACATCACTGGAAACTGTACTGAGCTACGAAGTTTCAGACATGTGCTGAGCTTGTATTCAGCCACAGAAATTTGTTGACATGGGGATCATTTTCTGAGCTGGAAAGAAGCATTCTATGGATAAATGCTTTGGAGATGCCTCTCACAGTTCCCTGCCACAGGTGACAAAATATGACAAAGCCAATGTGCCCCAGTTCAATACCAAACATTGGAACTCGTAGGTTGGCAGAGGAGCCTCAGCGGGCACAGCTGTCAATATGAGGCTCTGTAGGTTAAATTTCTACATCTTCCAGGGCTACCATATTGCCAGTAAACACATCATCAATGAGGAATGGCTGCATCCCTCTAAGACACCTACAGAAATCCCCCAGACAGGCAATTAAACCCTGAGCAGGAACCGCTGAATACAACGAAGACAGGGTCTGCCGATGCCAAGTCTCCAAAGGTACGCCCTCCAGCCCCCATATTTCAGTTCATGGAGACCGAGTAAGTGGGTTGTGGTCGCTTTTATTACCGTAATTTTGTATATACGAAGCGGGGATTTCCTAGTGCAAACTGGGTTGAATGGTAATGGATTTTGAGGAAATTTATTAAATACAGGCTTCTGCACTAGTCTTGTGTAACTAAAATCAAGAAGGGGACAAGTCTTGCCTTAGCTCAAAGTACAGATTTCTACAACTCTTGCTGTTTGGCTAAGTGGGTAATCCCATCCCAGAAAACAGTATTCACTGGTCATTCTCTTCCTCTGTCCACAAAGGTCAGGGGCTGTCCTAGGCTGAGAACCGACACCAGGGTCCTAACCACCAGAAAAAAATATCAGCTTTTAGGACCCCAACTCAGTACTGAGAGGATATTAATAAATACTTTTCAAAAAGCTAAGTTAAAAGCATACATATTTTTTTGACCCAGATCTCCTACTTGTGAGAATCTAACGCAATTAAAAGTATCAACACATAAAGACAGACGCCCAAGGATGTTCACGGTAACTTTTTTTATAACAGTGAAAAGCTGAAAACCTATGTATATATCAACAGAGCAATAACTGGGTAAATTATGGTAAATTCATGCCCTGACTAGTAACAGGACTGAGAAAAACAGAGACTGTCTGTCTACCAATTTTGCCATGTGTAATGTGCACTTTTTTGCCCAAATTTTTGATGGAAAACTAAGGGTGTACATTATACATGGGTAGTGCCTGAAATACCTTGTATCTGTTCTTGTATCTTGGAATTATCGGTTACGTAAAATTTCTTGTGCCAAAATATGTTCAAAAATAAATGCTAAAATTCCTTTATAATACAAAGAACAAGTATCTAAATATAAATAAATAAATAATTGAATTTAAAAATTAAAACAAAAGTTTTTTTTTCCTGAAAATTTGAGACAACAATGTGGGTGCACATTATATGTGGGAGCACACTATACACAGAAAAATATGATAATCTCCCTATTGACACAGACAGACAGACTTTGAATTGTCCCATGACATATTCAGTGAAAAGACAAAGCCACAAAATAATATTCTACAATTATCCCATGTTTTGTCAAAGAAACCAACCTACAGATAAGTCTTTATGTTTATGCATGTTTGATTAAGCAGAATAAAAATATATGGAAGACTATACCGATTTGGCAAAAGTTACAGTAGAAAAATAAAGGTGGCAGGTGACGGGGTACACAACCAGTACTACTTTAAAGACTCCTGTATTCCTTGTTGCAAAGAACATATATTAGGTTTGTAATACAAATAGTAGAGGTAAAACATAAGCCAAAGAGCCACCAGGGGCCCTGCTCCATGACTGCACTCATGTGACATCAGCTGGGCCACATTAGCCCCTCAGGACTCAGTTTACAAAAGACTGTCAACTTTCTCCCAGGCACGCTATAAAAATAAAAGGTTTGGCCTTAATCGAGAAAAAAATATTAAAATAGTGTGACTTTTTAGACAACTTATGTTCATGCTTTAAAATTTTTAAATATTTTAAGGGGAAAAGCTTCCTACAATTACCTTTGGACATTATTGTTAAGAAATTTACTATTATAAAATATTACTGCTTTGTATAATTATTTCCCAAAACTGTTGGCTTATCTTTTACAACAAGCTCCATAAAATGAAGTCGTCACTAGGATAATTGTAAGCACCCTTCTCCTTAGCTTTATTCTCTATCTTGAATAATTCAAGTGAAGCCTACGCACCTCGCACTGCAGAGATACACTTTTTAAACAGCGCAATGAACATAGCCAAAGTATTATTATTATTATCTTTAATTAAGAGTCTGTTCACATCTTTACATGGCTGATTACTTATAACCTGGGAGAATTTATTGGTAGTCTTCTTGAAAGGCAAAGAAGCAACACAAGATGGCCTCTTGAAAGTCCATGGTACTTCTCACAGTGAACAGAAAGTGGCACTATTTAACCTCCCATCCAAAGTGTACTGTCTCAAGATTTCCACATATTTCCCAGGACCTAACATGATAATGTAGCAAAAGCTGAACCCTGAAAGCAGGAAGTATAGTTTTAAAATTAATAAAAACTCAAGAAGCTATCCTGGACCTAATATATAAAATATATATTCATTATATATTATATAATTATATATTACATTATGTATTAACTATATATTCATTATATGCTTTGTAATTGATCTGGCACAAATAATACCCCTTTTTAATTACAAAATCTTTTATTAAAAAATCATAAGCATGTAATTTTGTAACATAACAATATTACACTCAAGTACACCATGTGACATTTTAGGTGAGATGTTCAAATTAAAACTGTAAATTATTACACTCATATTATTGCCCTACCAACCACACTCAAGCGGGCCTTACTTCTGCCAGGCCCTTTATATATTCAGGTAGAGCATCTCTTATATAACAACATGCTATTAGTTAATCTAATCTGGTCTCCTGTCCCTTTGGCTGAGGATTTCATTTCATAACCAAAGGAAAAGCTACTGATTTCAACTCCTAAAAATTCCCAAGTAGATAAAACAATGACTATAACTACGTACAGTTTCAATTTATGCTTAAGAAACACAACAAATGAAAAGTGGAACGGGAAGAAAGTGCCCTATTTCCAACTGAAGACCACTCAAGCTGTTTGATAATCTCAGCACATTTGGGTTTAGAAAAGCTCATAAATGAAACAAAAGGAGCCTCCTCATTCCCCAACAAACACTTAATGAACACCTACTGTGTGCCAGGCCCTGAGCACAATAAAAAGGCAAGCAAGAAGCCCTTCCTCCCGCCCTAAGCTCATCACCGGGTGTGGAAGGGAAAGCTCACAGCGCCAGGCGGTGATGGACGATACGCCCAGGACTGGGCAGGGGCTGAGTGACTGGAGGCAGCGACGGTGGCAGGAATTCAAATCTGGAGGAGCCCCACGTGGCGAAGGGGAGCGGGGGTGTTTCATGAAGGAAAGGAGACTTGAGATGGACTGTAACGATCTGGAAGAATGGAAAGAGAGGGGCGGGAGTTCCACATCGGTGAGGGTGACGGAAGGTGGGGGTCCAATCAAAGCAGCAGGGGGTAGCGGTAAGCCAACCAGTGACTGTGGGTGGGAGGTCCCTGTGTGGCGGCAATTGCAAGAGAAGCAGCTGGAAATTATTTAGAGCTCTCTACAAACAGGCCCACCCAAGATGTTTAGACTTTATCTGTGGCCCTGAAGAACAACCGAAGGATTCTAAGGGAGTTAATGTGCATGAGACTGAGGACCCCCTGGGCTGAGGTCAAGGACGCAGGCTTCACCGGGAGCTTGTCAGCCTTGTTTATGTCCTCAACCTATCCCAGGACAGGTGCTCCGTGAAGATTTATTGACTGGCTAAGCCCCAAATAAATAGCTGAATAATGGAATGACGTTGAGAGGTGAACAGTCTAAAAAATGTAAGAAATGGAGTCAGACTCTCCCCCTAGCCCTAAACCAATCAAACATATCAAAACTACAAAAACTTAGTCAACAAACATGTTGCTATCAAGCTAAAGGTCAGCCTGGTCACTCTCCTAGTCTCGGAGTCTCAGGTTTCAGCAGAGTACATTCTATACCTGAAGAATAACAGGACCTGATTTTATGTGGTTGGGAAATGAGACTGAAGTTGACCTTGGCAGGAGGAGGTTTGGGCCACATCCTAGCACGGGGTGTCAGATGACCGTCCTTTTCTCTCCCTCTCTCCCTAACTGCTGAAACGAAGAACCTTAGATTGTAATGTAAACATGAAAATATGAGATGATTTTATTTCTTGCGGCTCCTGTCCATAAGCGTGCTAGTCAAAATCCTCCTTTCTTGCCCCCTCAGGGCATCTTCGGCAGAATGAATAGCTTTCAAATTTCACTCAGGTAGGAAATCACAATCCAGCTCAATTTAAAATTCCAATCCCAGGCATGATGCAAAATTATCTTTCCCTCATTACAGGCTCTTTGGACTGGTGAGGGGATTGCTCTGGTACTCTCTCCTTCCTTCTTCTGGGCTCTGTGTCCTGGGAAAGGGGGTGTTACAGAGGAGCGATGAGAGAAGAGGTAAGTATTTCTTTATAAAGCTGGACAAGACTGCAATTCTCTCTCCACTGGTGGTATTGGCTGCTTTTCTGGTTAACACTTCCTGACCATCTCTGCCCTCCCTGGCGTTAGAGACCAAATGCCAAACTTCCAAGGGCATAGGCAAGCACGAGGGCTCCTGGGGAACAGGAGGTACACAGTTCACTGATGTGGGAGATCCACGCTGACTTGGGTCTCTTCTGATCCCCTCAGCTTCCCTCCCCCACATACAACCCACAGTCACATGCAGCTGGGAGCCTCCACTGGGCAAGACCTCTTGGGAGGGTACCAGCAAGGTGGCCCATGCACACTGTCCTTCCTCAGGGTCCACCTGACCGCGAGGAATTTCCTCCATCCTTGTCCTGCCAACAAGAAGGAGAGTAGGCTGTTCCACCAATGTCTCTCTTCAATGCCCTCTCCTCCGCTCACCGCCATGGTGGCCGTCAGTGAGTACGCTGCAGCCCCCATTGGGATCCTAGCTTCTCCTTTTTGGGCACCCCCAGTTTATAATGGATTCTCCTACATGCCCCCTCACACGATCAGTGGATAGAAACCACCTCATTACTGATTCCAGAGAAACGAGAAAAGTTTCCAATGCGACATCCTGTTACACAACTGAAAAACAGCTTAGAAGATAGTGAAATGAGAAGCGATAACCTCGGAGCTGTCTGTGGAGGAACGACGGCCAAAGGCTGAGTGTTAGCTGAGGCAGGAGCCCGGCCGACCCCACCCCTTCCCCGTGAGCCCCACGCTTCCCCGCCGGCGTCAGAGCGCAGCTCAGAGCCCTTGTTGCTCCTCTGGCCTTGGCCGGGGTCTCGGTGAGCTTGCGGTTGGTTCTTTAGCTCTCAGTTTCCAGCTTCACTGGGTATGTGCTCAGGGCCTGACAGTGGACACAAGGCTTCTCTGGAAAACTCTGTCAACAGACAACACCCCGCTCAAACACAAGGGGCCGGGGCTTTGGCGTCAGATAAGCCTGGATCTGAAATCTGGGCTCTGCCTCAAATGGTGTGACCTTGGGTGAATTATTGAACCTTCTTAAATCTAACACCTCATCCATAGGAGCATCTCCTAATCTGCAAGATTATTCCAAGAATTAAATGAGAACATGCTTGGCATTTTTACAAACTTAGCAAAGTCCCAGAACAAATTATTGATCGAGTCACGATCAAAGTTGAGATAAAATGATTCTCATTTTACAACTCAAAACTATGGCATCAACACTGTTTCATAACTTCCTAATGCACCAAATCCTGACATGACACATGACCTCAAGGGTTTAGTTGGGTTGAACGGATATTCAATCCCAGCTGAGGACCTCGCTGCCTTTGCTCACCCCTCCCCCCGAGACTTTAATGTCAACAAGCAATTCAGAAGGCTTTCATCTGAACAAGGCGGCATCTGGGGTGAACGTTGCTCAAAGGACAAGAATGGCCTGGGTTGTCTCCTAACCCTTTCTCTTTCGAATAAAAACTGTGAGCAAACTTGGGCAGTATCTCCTTTGCCACGGCCCACCACCTGTAACAACCGTGGACTCGGTCTCTGGGCCACCAAGGAAGCCGAACGTGCTCGGGAACAAAGGCCCACAGACGGGATCTTTCAAAGTACGGACGCTCTCGGCCAAGAGTCTAAAACTCACGCGAAGCCGAAGCGTGCATGTGCACGGGTAAACATGAGGGGCGGGCAGACTTGTATGCGACACTGATTTTCTTTAATGGACCGGCACGAAGCTCCTTATCGCTGAGAGTAAACACACGTAGTGCTAAATATACCCTTCCCATCTTATCCTTTGGATTAATTTATTTTAAATCTGGCATATGCCTGGCTCAACAGCTGCCACATTTCCCAGAAGGTTTACATAACATAGTACACACTTGGCTCACCGGCCCTTAAATTAGGAGGCGAATCTGTTTGCCTTCATTTAAATCTGGGGAAACAGGATAGGAGAAGGGCATCCCAGTTGAGTGAAGCCCCTGCCTTTCCTTCCTTTTCTTTCCTTATCTTGTCTTCAGTGTCTGTGTCTAAGAAGCAGGCATCCACAAGGTCTGTCAGAACAGCTGCGCTTGACTTTCCCAAAAGGTACAATGGAGAGGAGGGAAAGCAGTCAAGGTGCGAAGGAAGGGGTGAGAGCATAATAGGCCAGAAAAAAAAACAAACCCAAAAAACCCTCGCATTGGAAGAAAATAGTAACATTCAGAGAGTTTCTGGCCTCTTTGGGTGAAAATCTTCAAGCAGAGAACCTGTTTTGTTCCCGGTCCGAAGCACTTACCTGTATGTCGTGTTTTGGGAATTTATCTGAAAAGAAGGGATCCTTTCCATATCACCTGCTGGGACGTGGTCCCACGGTAACATCTGTCTCATCCCCGGTCATGCTCACTGCTGCACCTCCACCCAACCCACAGCCACACTCCCATCGGAAGCGGAGGGAGCTCTTCCGAGGCCAAGGGTATGAGTGAGGCACAGATTTACACTAGGAGAACATCAAATGAAGGGAACCAGACCGTGAATCACAACACTTGATGACAGGGGACCCAGGGAAGCCATGAAAATCACCAGGGTCAGGGTCTGAGTGCCTACACAATGGGCAGTATCCAGCTCTCATAATTTTCCATATTATCCATGAGTATGGACTATGCCTGTAATTACCTATTCTTAATAGCAGTGCACACTTTTAAATGGTGGGCTATTGGTCATAGTTCCTCTATCCTGTTCTAATATGTCTTACACTCCTATGCTCTTTTAAAAAATAGCTTCATTGACATATAATTCATATCACATACAATTCATCTACTTAGTGTACAATTCAATGGTGTTTGGTATATTCACAGAGTAGTGTGACCATCACCACAATCTACTTTTAGAACATTTTAATCACCACCCCGCCCCCCCCAAAAAAGCACCCTACCCATGCGCTGTCATCCTCAGTTTTGCCCTATGCTCCTAGCCCTGTGCGACCACCGGTCTGCCTTCTGTTGCTCTACATTTGTTTGTCCTGAACATTTCATATAAATGGAATCATATGTGTCCCCTGTGACTGACTGCGTTCGCTTAGAATAACATTTTAAGATTCGTCCACGTTGTGGCATGTTTCAGGATGTCTTTCTTTTTATGGCCACATAATAGTCCATTGAATGGATGTACCACATTTTATGAATCAATTCTCAGTTGATGAACGTTTGATTGTCTCTGCTTTTGGGCTATCATTAATAATGACTACATATTCATGTACACGTTTTCATGTGGACGTATGTTTTCATTTCTCTTGAGTTAGGAGAGGAGCTGCTGAGTCATGGGTAACTATGTTCAACATTTAAGGTCCTTGTGCTCTTTTAACCTTTGCGTGACAAAACTGTTCAAACGACAGTTCATGAACTGAAGGTTTCTTAAAATCTTCCCCTCACCCCATGCGAAAAAACACTATTAATAGTTTGGTATACATACCCTCAATTTCTTTTCAATGCATAGTTTTTATAATGTAATCATTATTATGTAAATGAGATTGTATGGCACATACTCTCCCTCTTCTCACGCTTGTTGCTCAATAGTAGGCCTTGGGTGCCTTTCTGTACCCACCTGGAGAGATGCAGCTGCATGCGTCTCTCTCTTTTATCCGTCACAGGCCCAAGTATATTGTCATTGTTGGCAAGAAATTACAATGCCAAACATGTTGATTAAAGGCCATTTCGATCTGTATGTTCATTCCATACACCTGTGTGTGATTTTTGTTCCCACATATCCACAGCAGATCCCCCAGAGGACCCCATTCGTTGACAGGTTTAAAAACATGGGTCTAAGGAGTGAAATCAGAAATTATACTGGACCTAACGTTAACTAGAGTTAAAACATAAAACTGAGTGAGGAAAGTGTGAGGTGGATTTGGTTCACCCCTTGATGACTAGATCTGTTATTTCCTGTTTGTTGTTTTATTAAGCGATAAAATTCATATATGAATACCTGCATAATTGTAAAATAATATTTACAAACAAGAGACACATAGAAAGCTCTCTACCTCCCCAAATCTTCCCTTCTCCATGAAATTTTAATAGGTTGGTGTTTATCCTTCTGGGTCTTTTTCTACTTCGATAGAAATGTTGACATATCTGCAGTTTTGTCTTTGTTTCCTTTTTACATAAACACAGTACTATACATATTATTTTGTGGCTTTTCCTTACTTAACATTATATTTTGTAAATCTTTCATAGATAAAAGATCCTTATAAGTTGAATTTGCAATCGTAGACCTGAACACCTCACCAAAATCAAACTGCGGGAGCTCCGCAGTCAATTTCCTGTTGTTGCAGAAAAGGTCATTTTAGAAACATGCCAAAAAGTAATGGGTATATTTAGGAGAACGATCTCTAAAAATAAAGGGCGCACATTTGATGTGGGCACTGTGTCCCCAGCACGGCGCTAGGAGCCGGGGAAACATCGAGTTCCCAGAGCTCGGGTCGTCCAGGCAGCAGCCCCACAGAGTGGTCAGGTGCTGACTGTGCAAAGAGCAAGAGCTCCTCTGCAGACGATGCAACCTGAGCGCCGAGGGCTCTCCAAGTCGCCTCGCTTCGGTCCAGGCTCCTGACTCGCGTCTGCAAAGGCATGCATCAGGATGGCGACACTTACTTTAGGCCGAGTGTCAACGACGTAAATGAAGTCGCTTCCTGGATTGGCTTTCCTGATGGCCTGGAGCATCTGCTCATCTTCCAGGCACCGGGCACTGAAGCCGGACAGGGGCTGGCTGCTCCGGCAGATGGAGGCCTGCAGAGAGAGGCCGTGGTGTCAGACAACTGTGCAACCAGACCCCGCCGGGATCTGCAAGGCTGGCTGCACAACAGGGCGCCCCCGGTTCGCGTGCGCCCTCCACAGGGGCAGGCGGTGCAAATGGTTTCTGTGTCAGAAATCGGAATGTTTGGATAGGATCCAAATGAGGATATTTTAAGCCATTCAATAACCTACTTTCCTTTTCCACTGGTGTCGATTCATTTTCCTGTTGAAGGGAGAAATATAAAATAAATACCTCTGCTCCTAAAATGTATAGCCTACTACTAATGGCAAGACTAGTAAAAAGTATTTTTAAATGCTTTCCATCGTTTCTTACTAGGCCATTTAGAAACATCACAAATACCCCAAACCAGCTCTCATCCCAAAGGAGGGACTTCTCACTGAGATGGAAGCTAGGGTCGCCACGGCTTTAGCCCAGCAGGACAGCGGGCACAAACCTAGGCAGGCCCAAGTGTGTGAGAAGCAGGGGTTTCTTGGACTCAGCCTGCACTCTATCCTCCAACTTCCCTGTTCCACAATTCTAACAGGGTATATGGCACTGTTAGACAATATATACAGTAGCATAAACATCTGTCCTAGTTGTTAATAGGCAGGTATAGATACCACCTCGCAGCTATAAAAAACATATACTTTGGGGTAAAGTACCTTTTATGGATTTAGATTTTATTTTAATACTTAAATTAAACTCAAATCACCAAGTACGATCAATGCGGGAAGGAGTCGAGGCGTCTACAGTGAGCCCGTGAGGCCCCGTGCGTGAGGGTGGGCGCAGCGGCGGGCCGCTGGGGGGAAGAGCGCTCTCGCTCCCGGCAGGGGCAACGCTCGCTGGAACTGGCCCTGGCAGAGCCTGCTCAGGGCGCCGGCCCTGCAGGGCTCTCTCCAGGAAAAGGCATCCCAGCTTGAGTCCAAGCGCAGCTTAACTGTCCCTAAAGCTCAATCCAGGGCAAGTTAGCTAGGGTTTCAGTTTCTCCATAAAAAGGTGCTGTTTGGCACTCCACATTGGAGAAGGCAAGGATGTTCCTCAGGAACTAGACCATCCTTTGGCTGAGGATCTTGGGGCAGGGCAGAGCAGCACGGAACAGCTCAACGCGTAGCTGGCAGCTGTCTGCGGGGGCTGGTACCACTCTGTAATGGAGAGGGGAGACGGTCGAGGTGGCTCCGGGGACTCGGGGCTGCGGCCAGGGAGGGGATGCAGGAAGGCAGTGCAGGGAAGAGTGGAAGGAAAGAGAAGGGCCACCGGCAGCCTTGCCCCAGGCTTAATTCACGAGTCGCTGGCAGCAAAAGTCTGCCTGCCGGAGTCAAGCAGGAAGAGCCCTGAAGGCCTGAACCTGGATGAGAGGACAGTGGACGGCCAGGAGAAAGGTGAACTGAGGGTGGGGACCAAAGGGAGTCGGGGTACAAGAGGCAAGCTCTGTCCCATGATTGGAAAGCAACTCCCCACACGTGGCTCTCACGGTGCTTCGTCTCAGGGTCTGTTTTTCTCATCTGTAGAGGGGTCAGAATTGGGAGAGGGGGCATGTGTACACAGTAAGTGTTCCCTGGGTACCCAGGTCATTTAGCAATGCTTAGACACACTTGTCTGCTTTGCACCTTGTAAGAAAAGCTGAAACTTGAAGTACTGTCTGACTTGAATGTTTGAAAAGACAGGAATTCAATTATTTTAAGTGAGAAATGATGGCTATGCAAATTCCTGTTCAGGCCTGGGTATCAAACGAAGGCAAGCAGGCATGGGCTTCGGTGGGGCGGCGAGGGTCCGAGGTGGGAGGCGAAGAAGCCGAGCTCTGTGGTCTCACTGCTGAAAGCTCCATCCCATTCCCAGACATGACACACTTGCTCTTTATAACACTCACAAAGGGAAACAGAAAATCCATTCTCGAGAATATCAAAACAGAAAAAAAGAAGAAAAGAAGCAAGACAGGCACTACGATCACTTTTTAAATATCCAGCAAGTCCTCACCTCTTCACAATAGAAGAACAAAAGGTCCCCCCTCTTACTTCCTTAGCAAGGGATGCTACAAAAAAGGTAAATACCGCTGGCATACTAATTTGAAGTACAACGTCATGAAATCCCCTGTTCATTCCATCTTTTTTTTTTTTTTTAAAGGAGACTTATATCTTCCCTTGCCTTTCACCCTTGTTCCAGCTCCGGGTAGGTTGAAATATACTTGGAGTCAAATAATACGAACATTAATAAAATACTTGCCTTCTTTAGACCCCATTTTAGAACAGTGAGTATAACTAGAGCCTTTCAAGTAACAGCATTTTTACAGTTAAATGAACATTTGCCTTTTATGCAGGCAACAGACAAGGCTCTTTCTTCCTCTGGCATAGCCTGAGGCAACTTCGGAAGCCTCCCTTTAGAATCTGATGCAGACCCTACCCTGCTCCCTGCCTACAGGTGCATCCATGCCTTACACGCTCACACACCTGCTGCAGCTGTGGACAGCCTCACGTGGCTTTTAACCCAGAACTCCATTGTGCAGCTGGAGAAGCAAACTTCTGCATCTGGCTAAAGTCGAATAGCTTCTGAAGTGGGTGGCCATTCTTGTCTTCCCAAATTTGCTTTCTTCTCCACAGAAATGGGACCACAATCTTTAGTTGTTCACATGGTTACCCATAAAACTGTATTTGCTCACCTATCCTGTGCAGTTCTGATCAATAAATGTGAGCAGAAGTGTCATGTGACAGTTTCAAAAACTGTCCCCGAAAAACTGTGAGCGCACCATGTCGGGGTGATGGCTGGGACTAAACTCATCTCTTACACCACACAATGAGGGCCAAACTCTAGGACAGCAGATGAGACAGGTGCCAGGGGCTTGGGTCCCTGACAGGTGAGAGACAGAAAGCCAGGACACCAGGCCCAGTCTGCCCACCTTTGGAGTTTTATGTGAGAAAAAATAAAGTTCTATTCTGTTTAAGCCACTGTTACTTAGCTCTGTTAGTGGCAGAAAAACCTAATTCCAGCATTTACAAATAATGTTAAAAAAATAAACCCGCTCTCCATAAACAAAGATTTCTTAAGCAGAGGATACTCCAAAAATGTGCCATTAAGAAAAAGAAGAAGGTGCCGAGGATTGGGGTGGTGGGGGTGCCTTTCAAATGTAGGTGGTACAAAGAATCTGTTTGAACAAACACAGCGCCTCCTCAGTGCTCACTTGGATGATTACGTCTAGGTAGTTCCTCACTCTGTCCCATTACTTTATTGTCAAGTCAACATGGAAGGTCAACTTCTCCATGAGCAAAGGTTCAAGCGAGGCTGTGTTGTTTCATACCACACACAGCAATATCCGCGTGCCCCTAAGGAGAATGCAAACGCACGCGCACAGCAGAAGGCCGCTAGGAATGTCTGCTGATGATAACACAAGAAAGCAACGCCCAGAACGAAAGCATGCCTGGGGACTTACGTGGTTATCTTTGTAGTAGTAAGAGAGGGCAGGAAACCGCCGTCTGCTCCGGAATTTGGAACTCCCCACGATGATGTGCGCCGTGGCCGGTCTGGGAACGTACAGTTCGGTAGGGTAAGAATCACAAACCTGTCGCAGGAAACACAAGGGGGTTTTAGGCAATCCACTAAGGCTCTGTGAACGGTCACAAGGAGTTTTGTTCACCACTTACAGGTCGTCTGTTTACGCTTTCTTGACCAAGTTATGAGGAGGCTATTTTGAGGAAAACCGCGGCCACTTCAAAGGAACGAAGGGCTGCTGATTCTGTGAAATTAGAGTGAAGGAAGCAAGACGCGCTTTAGCATCCTGCCTTGTGCATTGTCCCTTCCAAGGGCTCTTCGCGTGAGGCAAGGCAGTGACAAATGAGTTCTTTCATAAAAAAGGGACAAAATGCAATTCTGCATCCTGGCAGCTGAGAAAACTTTAGCTGCCTGTTTTGAATCAAAGATAGCCTGACTCTGGGAGACAGCTGCCTAAAATGTAAGCAGCAGCAGAGAAGCCCCCAGGTCACCTTCCTGTCCCCCACACACGTGCTGTGCAGTCCTGCCTCTGAGCCCTCCTTGGACACTCCTTTCGTTGGCCTCCCCAAATCTCATCCATCCTGCAAGGGCCAACCCATTCCTCCTCCTTCATAAAGCCTCCCCTCTGAACTTCCGGCTTTTGTGAAATTCTGGCTCTGACTTCCTACTGCACAGTATAACAGCTTTATTTTTGTTTCTTATGTGTCGATTTTATAAGTGGTAAGAAATGACTTGCTTTCTCTGGGCAGCCCTGACAGTGATTCCCACAGTGGCAACTGGCACCTCCAAATGACCTTGCAATTTAGTTGGAAATCAGCCATGTAGAATCTGGCTCTGCCAAGCCAACTTCATGACCTTCAGGAAGTCAAACTGGACAGGGTGTTCTGGCTTTCTGATCTCTAAAACTGACAGGGAACAGAAATATTATCTCACAGAGTTGGTAGAAGGATGAAATCAGGTAACACCCATGACTGACCCAGGACTTCATAAACCATTAGGTCTGGTAGAAATGTTAGCGGTGGCAGCAGTAGTAACAGAAGGTGATTTGTTGCTGGGCACACATTTTGCTCTGACGTCAGCCAGTCAGTCTTTTTGCAACGTGAAGCTGGTTTAGGTGGCCCTTCCCTGGGCTTGGCCAAAGCAACTGGTTATTTCCTGGAAGTCAAGCATCTGCTTGGGGGTTTCAAGAGGAGTCCTTGAACAAGTACAGCAAGAGAAGGAAATGCCTTATCTGCATGTCCTCGGTCCTTTGTCGCTCGCCGCGCCCCCACCTTCCACTCTAGAAAGATGGGGCCGAGGGGGACAAACCACAGCCACAGTGGGGACCCGCGCCTGCAGAGCTCATACACTGGTCTGCACAGCCGCCTTCCCTTGCTTGCCTGTACTGTCTTTGTCACCAGAGTGGCGAACAACATCGAGTGGCACAAAATAAAAGGGCCCAAAGTGGGATTTCAACATTTTGTCAAAGACATTTTAGGGAAGACTAACAGACTTTAACGTGGGCTCTGGCACTGATGCTGTGGAGGAAAATCCCATTCCAAGAACCAATGGCCCAGCCCACTTGGACCCAGAGAACTTTTACTGGAACCTCGGCCACAAGACACCAGGTTTCCTTCCCCACACTCCGGTGTCCGAACCTCCCTTAGTCAGCAAGGACCTTACTACACAGACCACACCTGCTTGTATGGGGTTCAAGAGACATGTGGTCATTGCATCAGACTAATAACATTTTCTTAAAATAACAGTTTTAAAAAGGAACGTGGTAAGTTTTCAGTAAGTTGGGGATTACCTCCTTTCTTCCTTATAACAACAGTAAGGAATCACAAAGTCATTCATGATTAAATGAAATAAAAATAAGGAAGTAATGGGAGAGATGCCCCAACACGCTTATGACACACAGCCTTTCTGAGTAGCAGGAGGTGAGCTGGGAGCTCTGGGGCTTCTGCCAGGTCCTCTGATGGCTCCCCAAGGCCAAAAACATGCTCAGCTTGGCCCAGATCATGGCCGTTACATGTGCAGGTTCTGGGGTTGCACCAAGAGAGAAGGTGGACACCCAGGGGCCATTCTCCCCGACTCTCTCAGCCCCGTCCTACTTAGGGACTCGATTGTTGCCTGTCCACCCAGGGTCTTTCTTCACAAGGAGAGGAAGCCTCTCCTGCCCCCTAATAGTACTGGGGTTCACTCTCCCCACAGAGTAGGAAAAGGCAGGCCTTCGTGGTTGGCGGGTGCAAGGGCCAAGTGTGCAAAAGCCCAAGGCCAGACAACAGTGATCGGCCTCGCACTGGTTTCATGCCCTCCCCTCCAGGAACACAACTATGCCAGTTCCAGGGACCCCGTGCTCTGGGAACTCAGGGGTCCAGGGGAAAAGACTCCAAGGGTCAGAGCTTGAATACGTGGCATTCAGATAAACACTAGCATGGGAAGCTCTCGTTGGAGCTGAAACACCCTTGGAAAAAGTCAGACTCATGGTGTCAGTTAACTGGGTTTCGAGACATAACTTCACGAAGTTGGAAAAAAGTAAATTCATCCTGCCATCGTGAAAGTAGACAGCACTTTCAAGTGGAAATTAAAATAACAAGCCTGGATAGCAGTGACTACTGTCATTTTTGCAACAAGTTCACGCAGTTATAGTAAAAATTCTGACCATGAAGAATAAACAGCACAGTACAATTTATGCCACCAAGTTATGAAATGACAAGGCAGGTCCCAAACTGTTGCCTGGTTTGGAAAATCACACACAAAACTAGGAGAGAATATGAGAAGCGCAGACAAGTGGAAAATGCTTTTCTTTGGAATTTTCTTTACACTGACTGCCTTAGCAATGAAAGTGCATTAAGTTAAAATGCTTTCTGCATATTTTTTATTAGTAAGAAAGCAAGTTTCTTTGTCCTCCACTAAATTATTTATCCAGCCTGGAATGCCTGCATGTCTTGGTTGGCCTTGCCAAGATGAATCTTTTTGGGTAATTCTTTCACTTACTAAACAAGTTTTACTAACTACTTATTATGTACCAGGCACTAGGTGATAGGGCAATAATAAATACAAAAGAGTTGTTGACCTCAAGGCTTGATCTTTGTTGACCTGAGCTTGTAGGAAATATATTTTCCATTGCAAGGTAAGGGCCATCAGAAATGCTATCCAAGACACCTTAATCAGGTCTCCGTATTTACTGAGGACCAATCCCTCAACTGTGCACTTTGAGCTAAGAGTTGGTTGTCAGGAACTGGGATATATCTACATAGATAACTCCCTTCTTCAACATGTAGGACCTAAAATTTATTTCAAGGAAATTGTGACGTAATAGGGAGAAGAAGGGGAGTATGAGCAGCATAAAATAATTTATATATAAATAAAATAACACCTAACACATAAAACATAGCTGTAGAGAGCTAAAATAAACAAGATTTTTTAAAAATTACTGGTTTGGATTATACTTTAAATTTTATTCCAAGAGAAACAGATTAAAATGTTAACCTAGCAATGAATATCAATTATGTTACTTAAATAAAGACAATTTCAGGAGTTCGGTACAAAAGAAAACCCTAGCTTAGAGAGGCAGACTACCACCCACATGGTCTTACAAATAGGGATACTAGTAATGAGGACAGAGATGACGGTGACACCTAGACAATGGAGGAATTGTCTCTGGAGCCTGTTTCTGGCCCCTCCATGTGGTGTTTTTCCCACCATGGACAATGGCTTCCTCTCCATCAGATGACACCACCAGCTCCTCTCACCTCAAAGAATGCGTGAGAAGGAAGAAATGACTCTTGTAAAAGAAGGAAGAAAAAAAGGAAACACTTTCTCAACCATGAGGTTTAAAGCCAAAGTAATGGATGAGGTCCTACCCTTCTGAATGGGGAATTAGTCAAAAATTTTTTAAAGAACCAACTTTTAAAAATATTTCTAAATTGGTAATAAATAAGGGTACATCATCTATTTCCCTACCTCAGTGATATTTGTATACTCAGAAAATTCCCTGGGTTTTCACCTTTTCTGTTTCAACACAAATTGTGTATTGTTAGTTTGGGTTTGCTGTGTGTTACTTTTGAAAAGAAATGCTAAGTAACTCATGTTTTGCCGTCTCTACATGTAGAGCTTCAGTGACTAAATATGAGTCATGTTTGTGGTCTAATTCTAGAAGAAGAAAAATCTCATTTGAAAATAGGAAGAACCTGCGTTCCCAAGAAAATATTATTCCACAACATTTTTTTCCCTACCCAAGGGTGTGTCATATTAAAAAAAAAATAAGGACATTCAATTCCTATTTTCTTTGCTAACCTTGGGTTTTCCTTTCTTTCATTTCACAGCTAAAAATTCACTGCAGAGGTTGGCTTTGCCGTGAGAACCAACTATCTGGTTACATTAGCAAGATACCTTATACTGATTGAGACAAAAAGGCCCCAAATGTCTACTTACAGTATAAGGTTATGGTTGTTAGATTTTAGTGTAACTACGAGGAAAATTCAGTATCATGGACGCATCCACTCTATCCCAGCTAATCTATAAATTCAAGATACTCGGAATAATGTAGAAGGACCTGACCAGTAGGACATTGAGATTTATTACAAAGCTATAACAACCATATTTAATAAAAATGTAATTATTGAAATTACACAGTGTCAAATTGTATCATTAGCAAAAAGGCCAGACTTTAAAAATATATATATACTAAAATATGAAACAAATAGAAAGGATAGACAACTCAAAACTCCTGACCATCAGCCCTGACCAGCATGGCTCAGTGGGTTGGGCATCGTCCTGCAAACCAGAAGATCACCAGTTCAGTTCCCTGTCAGGGCACAGGCCTGGGCTGCAGGCCAGGTTCCTGGTTGGGGGTGTGCGAGAGGCAACTGATCAATGTTTTTCTTGCACATTGATATTTCTCCCCTCTCTTCCTCCCTCCCTACCCCTCTCTCTAAAAATAGATAAATAAAATCTTTAAAAACAACAACAACAACAACAACAAAAAACCTTCTGATGAGCAAAAGACACCCGAGGAACAGGAGAGAAATATCTTGTCAGAGGAGATACTTGCAACAGCTCTATGTGATAACAGACTATTATCTAGAATTTATAAAGAACTTCTACAAATCAATAAGAAAAAGACAATCTTATAGGAAAAAGGGTAAAAAACATGAATAGGCAAGTCACAGGAGAGTCAGTGTGAATCGCCAATAAACACAAGCTCAGACTAACTAGTGATGACGGGGAGGCAAATAAAACCATCCTGAGATCCATTTCACACCAGTCAGATTGGTGTTCTTTCAAATTTAACTGCATGATTAGTTAATAAATTCACATGGTTATACAAATGCGTCATCTAAATGTCTAATGACTGGGAATACTTAAGTATATTATGGTACATTCATTTGCTAAAAGGTTACATGGTCATTTAACTGACCAACATGCAAACTGTGTAGCAATGTGGAAAATCCTTATGGTTAGATGAAGAAAGTAAGCACGATTCGAATTATGTGACTAGAAATGGTCAATTAACAGGAGATAAGAGATAAATGATCAAACAGCACATACAAAGCTACAAACCATTAAAAAATCAAAACGTGCATATTAAAATTAAATGAGAAATCACTTGTCTCACTATAAAGTTGTCAAATATTCTCATACACAGTTGCTGAGAATTTACATAAACTGGTACAACCTTTCCACAATTCTTTTGACAGTATGTCCAAAGATTTGTTTAAACATTTTGACCTAGAAATTCTACCTGTAGGAAGCTCTCTTTTAAAAAAGATTTTTTAACATGGTAAAGGTATAGTTACCAGAATGTTCTCACTATTTTATTTTAAATAATAATAATAATCTAAAGGTCTAAAAATTGCAAATAGGTAGACCAATATAGTCATATGATATAATATAGAATATTTTAAACAATATAAAATATATTTATTGGCAGAAAAAGTACAATCTGTAGTATAACTCCATTTTTGTTCTATATATTTAAATGGGTTCTTTCCTCTACAGTTTCCAATTTTAAGCAATGAAATACATCATTTCTATAAAAAGGTTATTAAATTATGCAGGCAAGATGGAACATTTTAAAACTTGATAGAAGGATGTTTGGGCAATGGGATGGTAGGCCTGTTTTCCTTTTTATCTCTTCTGCAGATTCTCTACAATGTTCTTACATGACTTAAAATATTTTTTAAGTGAAGAGCGAGCCCAACACTGATTTGCAAGCCCATCATTAGAGAGAACAGGGGGTCAACCCTGCCACTCCCGCTTCCCTTCTTCCCCACATTCCTTTCTGTAAGAGCGGACACATTCCTGCACATTTCTCTAGGGAAGCCTCCTGGGGACCTTGAGCACCAATGGAGAGTTCAGGGAGTACAGAGCAGAGCTGGGGCCAAACGGCCATCAGTGTCTCGGTGACTTCCCCACTAATCATTCGCTGGGCTATAAAAAGGCTTGATGGGAGAACAGGGCTGGGCCAGCTCTCCCACCCAAGTACTTGGCCATGAGTTCTGCCCCGGAGCCTGTCTGGGTTTCCATTTCCTCATCCCTTAGAGGAAGAGTGTGCAGAGGATGGTCTGCCAGTTTCCCTTGTTCAAACTTTCTGATTCTAGGAGCAGCAATAACCAAGAAGGACTTAGAAATCCACCTGTCTGTATCTGTATGGAGCTACAAAAACTAAAGGAGGTCAAGCAGGAGTCAGGCTAAGCTGTGTGAAATCAGGATTGCACTTGGATTAAGGACCTGGCTTTCACTAAGTGAAATGCTTCCACTTACTCTGTAGTCTCTATTCACATCACTGAGCTGCCAATAATCATTAGGGAGGCCCATGCGCTTGTACTCTTCACCGAGGTCGATCAGCATCCAGCCTTGCTCTCGTTCTTCTTTATCCAGCTTGGGGTTGAATGAAAAGCAGTACAACTCCTCGTATTTAACTGCAAGAGAAGGGAGAAGAAAGCCTAATGAAGCTCGGCCAAAGGCAGAGCCAAATCTCTTCAAAGCATCTCCATCCGGGCTGGAGCACACTGAGAGGCCAGCCCAGCTCCTCGCCCCTGGGAACCCGGGGGTACCCCGTCTCTGCGGACAGGGTCCTCCACCTCCTGCGACCATGACAGGAAGACCTGAGACAGCCAGACTCAACTTTGCAGGAGCTTTTTCATTTCAGAAACAAGGTCTTCTCCATCTTCTTCTTATTTATTTAGTTGCTTTTGAAAGCAACTAAATATGTATTTTGAAATATATTTTCCAGACCATGCAAAGTATAAAGCATAAATATGAATTAAGAAGGCCTGCATTCATGAGACATCAAGTTCATGACTATTGAGCTTGGATTTGGTTGGGCCTCTGGGAGGTGGACAGATGCCCAGGCCACTGCCACATTTTGATGCTCAGTATTAAAAAAAAAAAAAAAAGTTGAAAAAACTGTAGAATATATTTATATGTTTGCACTGAAAACATTTGAACTTTTACAACCACACAAATGTCATGATTGTGCTGCTCATACAATATTTATATAGGAGTCATAAAAAATATGAATTCATAGTGCATGGCACCCTGGCCAAGAGGGGCAAGTTGAAGGACATAGAGTGAAGTTCTTTGTTCAGTTCTACCAAGAGAACTTTGCCTTTTATGCCTGTGAGGCCGGATGCATAACTGCCCCCCACCCCAAAAAGATCTGGGACTGGGTTTTCTTGCTCTGGTTTTCTTTGTCGTGGTCAGCATCTACTCCAGTGCAGTCTGTCCAACAGAAATATAAGCAAGTCATGCCTGTCATTTACAACGTCCTTGTAGCCACATTAAAAAGCTAAAAAGAAACAATGAAATTAATTTTACTATTATAATTTATTTAACCCAATATATCCAAAATATTATTACTTCAACAGGTACATAAAACTTATTAACTGATACTCTGTATATTTTGTTTTGTACTGTCTTTGAAATTCCATGTGTCTTTCACACTTACCAGCACATCTTAGTTCATTCTAGCCACACGTCACGCTCCAACAGCTGTGTACAGCCAGTGCCCCTACCGGACAGTGCAGATCTAAGTCCTTCTGGTGATTATAAATCATGGCCAACAACTCACCAAATCCTTGATTCATCCTAGATTTGTTCTAATTAACTGTATTGACCCCTCTAGCGGGCGCCATGACGGGCCTCATTTGACAGAGAGGAGCCTGAGGCACAGGGTGGCTGGGGAATGTTCCAGGGTCACACAGCGAGTCACCGGGGAGTCTGGATTGAACTTAGGCAATCTGGCTGTTCCGTACATGTTCCTAACCCCCACACACTGCTCCTCGAAGGCAGATCCTTCTCTCTTCTGCCCAGATGGACCCCTTTTGTATCTTTTCTCTCCTCGTTCCATATCCTGACTCATTCTGTTTTTCTCCAATAGATTTCTTTCTCCTCACAGTGGTCTCCGGTCCCACACTTATTCCTTCCTCTGCTGAAGCATCGGTGTGGACAACTGAATGCTCCTGCAGGCTCTGTACCTGGAGGCCCTGTACCTGGAGGCCCTGTAAAGAAGCACACAGTAGCACCCAGGCAACCTGAGAGCAAAGCTGTGTTTCACGTACAGTGCCATTACTGCTGAGACAGCTCATTTACAGGGAAGAAGAATGATAAGAATTACATTTGCAGTACCAAGCTTTTTCAACAGACATGCACTTTTTTTTTGTAGATCTGAAGTTCAAAGACTAAGGTGTATTAGCAAGATAAGCTACATTCCATTCCAGTTTCTCTTGCTGCCATATTCTAAACTTCCAAATTCGGAATACTGGTGATCTCAGCAAATAAGAACACACACCTACAGGCACGTGCACACACAAACACAGAGCAGACGCCTTCAGGGAAAAGTGTTCCTTGTGATCTCAGCTAATTGGGCAGACGACATGTACAACTGAGATGCTGTTCTGGGAACAGTTGTCTTCGCACTGACACATCTTTTCCAGCTCTCAGTACTATTTTCATGAGTCAGGCTTCTGATATCATCATGTTAACCACAAATGCAATTTGTCTAAGATGCCAAAAGAATCTCTTGAGAAAGCCTCAGGTCCCCGAAGGAAAGGAGGGCTAATGAATACGGAGTAATAACGGAAGTTAAGTTCCCTTGGTTAAATATTTACAAATAGGTTTAAAGGTAAAAGGAGAAGTATAGTCTGACCACTGGCAATTTTCCATGCATGGGCTCATGCTTGTGGTCATTGCGAAGGGGCAAGGAAACTGGAAATAAATTAAAGCAAGAGTAATTTGTAACAGGCATTAAGAAGATCACTCTTGAACTGGGAGACATTAGAATGGAGTTCCACTGGAATTGTGAATGTTTTTTAAAGATTTTATTTATTTTATTTTTAGACAGAGGGGAAGGGAGGGAGAAAGAGAGGGAGAGAAACATCAATGTGTGGTTGCCTCCCGGGCACCCTCCACTGGGGACCTGGCCCGCAACCTAGGCATGTGTCCCAGCTGGGGAATGGAACCAGCGACCCTCTGATTCGCAGGCTGATGCTCAATCCACTGAGCTACACCAGCCGGGGCTGGAATTATGAAATTTTTGCTCTCAGTTATTTTTCAGGAAAGGGGTGATCAACCTTAACCTCCAGCCCACTTTAAGTAAAATTCTACATGAGGGCAGAGGAACCTACATTCTTGTCAGCCAAAGCACAGTCTTGTTAAGTGGGCAAGTGTCCAACCGAGAGGCCAGCCCAGCAGAAGCCTTCAGGTGAGGAATGCCCACTCAGAGGAATTAAAAACTACCATTAACACAGTCATAAATTTCACTGAATATTTTTCCTTTCACAATACTTTGTTCCCCTCCCTCTCATTCTCCTACAAAATACCTAGCAGAACGTTTAGTAAGTGGTGCGGAAGTAAGTTTAAAACAAGAGTAGGGCTAGAGAAAGCTCTACAGTCTTTACAGTATCCAAACTTTGAAAAAATATCAACTTAAGGAAGGTCAAATCCCTGATCTGTCACCCACTCTTAAAACAGACGTGTTAAATTCTCCCCTGGTTTTTCACATCACCAAGTCTGGGCCATCACACCAAACATCGATCGTGTTAGCTGTCAGTGACCACAGGTCTTGAAAGGAGGTGCACTGATGGCCACACCCCCAGAGCCCGGCCACACCCCCAGGGCCCAATTACTGGAAGGACTCCGGAGGTCCTCCAACAAGAAACTAAAAAACTCACTGTGACTTAGACTAGGGAAGTAAACTGAATACGTTATTCTAATTAAATTTTTTTCAGAAAAAGTGTAAATTATTCTAATATTGACTTTATTGACCTACTTAAATCATATAATTGTTAAACAAAGACAGACTGGAAGGTTTTGCTATTTGGGGAAAAAAAAATGACAATTTCTGAAATACCACATTCAATTCAGAATGATTAGCACCTTGGCTATGTTTCTAGAAAAGCCACATCAGCATCTCAGAACTAAGTAGACAGCAGGGGCTGAACCCAAGCATACAGAGTTGACTGGTGTTGTTCTATCACTATTTTAGACTGGTCGTTCCTCATTCACACAAGGAAGCACGCATCCCTGTGATCCCTTCGGTACCTGTGGCTCTTGTCAACTCCTTCACTCTCCGGGAATCCACCTCCAGCTTTCCTGGAGATGTAGCCATTGAGGGGAAACTCTTTCAACTTTTACTCCATCAAGAGGAAACTCTTTAGTCTTGGAACCATGAAGCTCACACACGGCCCCGTCTGTGCACCCAACCTTTGCTTCTTCCCTCCCCACAGAAGGGGAAGGGTGTTCATTCCACAACGAAGAGAGCTGGGGGCGAAACGAAGCACTCGGGGAGGAAAGAAAAATAACCTAGTTTGCTTCTCAGGTATCCAGCTAAAGGTTATGAAAACAGTACTTGAGGGGCTATTTCCTCTTACAATAGACTACTTGGGAGGAAAAAAGTAATTTAATATTAAAATCAAAAGTATTTAAAAAAAACAACTTGCAACAACCAATGTAAAAATTGAGTAATACAATTATATTATTGGTTGTTTCCCTTACAATTTTTTAAAAATTGAAAGGAAAAACAAACATGAATGAGCACCAGCAGAATGGTAAGGGTAGGTGAGGGAAGGGAAAAGCCATGAGAAGGACACAGAAATGTAGGTGTTTCAGAACCAAAAGTAACAATTGAAAGCTAAATTGCTCGGCTAAATGGTCTGCTTAATTCAGGCAGCTTAAAATAAATGAACTTGAAAACCATTTAAAAAGGGGAGAGAAGATACCACAGCTATTATTGGATTTTGCATTCTTAAAGACAGAGAGACATTTCCTGCATATTATCAACAAACAAGTGTTCAAATGAAGCATTAGGCTTGTGGAAGCTAACACTTAGGGGAAAAGGGCTACTGGACTCAGGTCAGTATCATGGACAAGAAGGAAATGATCACAGTACAAACTGCTTCAGCTGCAATGACTTAAACAAAAGACAGTAACAAATTATATTAAGCGAATGGTATGTCAATTATGAGATTGTAAAAATCATAATGAATAGCAGAAGAATTGGGGACTAAGAGAAACTGAAAACTAGTTTAGTAAAAATGGGGAAATAAAAGAGATAGTTTAAATGTTAAAAGGCCCACAAACACTATAGAGAAAAGATAACATACAAAATTAAACTGCAGGAAGCAAACTGGAGTAGAAAAGAAAGAACTTGGGAAAAACGAAAGCCCTCTGAGAAATAGAGGTCTTTTAATCATTAAAAAGTATTTCCTACTTCGTACCTTGGGTCTATGGGGTTAACTTACTTTCTCGTTTGAGCCATACCATTATTTTACCCTAAGTTATTTCTTTACTAAGAATTAAGGAACTTAGTGAATTTGGCTACATTATTTTTTTTTTACTGGGTTCTTTTTTTCCCCAGGGGAGAGCACGAACGCAGTCCCCCCCACCTCCCACAAATTATGCTGTAGCGTTTCCCACATTTGGGGAAATTGCAGGGGTCAGCACACCCAGAGTGCGACAGGTGAGCCTCACCCCGGGAAAACCGCCTTCCTGATCATGGTAGCTGCCCTGCCTAACTGGGTTCCTCATAGTCCATGACCAAACTCTTACCGATCTTAATTCATACAAAAGGGAAATCAATAAAATCTTGCCGAATTTGTTAATCATTTGATTTACCCGTATCCCAGAAATCCTAACTATGGGCAGAGAGAATTGCGAGAGCTTTGAAAATATCTTCTTTGTAAGCCTTGACTTAAAGGGGCTCTCACATGTTTTTTCTTTTGTAATTTAAAAAGAAAAAAAATCATCTTCTACAGGACCTTGTGGTTGGCTGTGTCCGTAAGGGAAACAAAATATGTGATTTGTGTTGGTGACTAAGCACAGGGCAATATTGTACCACTAGAATTTAAAGTATGCTACACACACACACACACACACACGCACACGCACACGCACACGCACAGAGCCCTCTCTTCTGATATACCTAGAGGAGGGAAAACCTGTATTTTGTGAAAGATCCTTGGATGGTTCCAATAAGCCATCCCCACCCCCAGCTGAGACCCCCTCCACCTTTCCCCATCTCCTCCCAGATACAAAATCCCGCTTTCAAGGCTATAGGTTATAATCGATCCTAAGGTTAGCATCACCTTTAACGTTAAACTGTGAAACTGCTTGTGTTCTACTTCCTCTTCCCACACCTATTAAAGTACTGTGTTTTATGTAAACTATCCCTTCTAATTCCAATGGTTCAAAGTGTTGGTGGCTTTTAAATATCTTTGAAGACAACGGCTTTAGTTCAGTTCATTGCTATGGGTTCCTTTTTGATCTCTGGCTATGTCTAATACCTACCTCTCAAAACTTCATCTTTAAGAAAAAGTGCGTATTTTCCAAGCCCGGGGAAGACTGATTTTCCTCCCCGGGGACCCTCACAGTGGGAGTCCTGGCACTCAGTGTCAGCAGGGACCAGAGCCCTCACGGCCCTGTGATCTTCCAGCCACTCAGCCTTTCCCAGGTCCCCAGGCTATTCCTAAATCCCATTAATCTGGTGAGAACACATATATCATCCAATGCATCCATTAATCAAATCAGTGACACGGAAACTGCCGGCCCACCATCGTCCCTGCATTCTCGGCTGCACGCAACCTAGCGTACATCTTCCCAGACCTCTGTTCCAATTATAGTGCTGCCTCTGAAGAGCTCAGCCTCTTTTCTGGCTAACTCTGCAGTTCTCTCCAACACAGTAAGATGAAAAAGCTTCAACCAGTTGCCTTCAAAGAAGGGCAAATAAAGTCAACATCATCAGACTCTGACAGCCCCCTGGAGTCATTTTCATTACCTAACTTTAGCCCTGAGCTATCTATAGATGATACAGCCAGAGCGTAAGAAACCGAGGACCCAACCCAATGCCTTGAAGAGTTTACAATCAAACTTTTGGTCCCAAATCACAGAGCATTTAGCAAAGTAATTACAGGCTCATGCATATCCTATTTCCTTACTAATGATTTCTGGGTAATATTACCATGGATATGACTTTTATATAAGTGACCTCTTTTCACTGTATTCTCCCAAGAAACTTAGATGTGTATTTCTGTTAAGCAAAAGAGCCCTACAGCTCATACAAGCTACATGGGGAGACGAGAAATGCTTCTGTAAAAGGGCGCAATGGGCTAGAAATCTGAGGACCTGGGAGAGTAATTGAGGGCACATATTCCTCAAATTCACCCAAACTTCTTCCCAGGACAGACACTCCAGAAGGTCCTGTTCAGAAGATTCAACAGTTCCCTACCTTGAACACTGACTGATGCTAACAAAGGTCTAGTTATACCAACCTTGGGAAACATATTACTATCCCAAAGCAACGGAAACCAAAGCTTGGAAGCCCCCAAATGGGGAAAACTGCACAGCATCATTTGATATCAATGTTTCCCACACGGAACAATTTATCGGTTTGGTCTTAGACCTCCATTAAGGTCACTTGATTATCACGGGATCAGAAAGGCATAATTTTAAAATGATTTCACCCTGAAAGGAAAACAAACACACGTCTAAGCTCCTGAGATAAAGTAAATACTAAAAATAATGAAAGAGGTTCATATGGGAGACAGCTCAGGGAGAGGAATGCTATTACTCAGGTTTCTTGGCCTCATATGGGGCCTGGGATAGCATATGATTCCTAAAACGCTACACAATTCTCAAGCATGATATAAACTTCTCGAATGTGACTTGTGGATTGCTTAAGAGTGGGTCCATATGGAATGCCGAGCTTCTCTGGCCTACCTGGCCTTGCAAGGCGTATCAGAGAGATGTACACATCATGGCAGTCCCTCTCCTGTGGTATGACGAGTTGTAAGAGCTGAAAGTTCTTGCAACGAATAAGCAGATGGCATCCAGTAGCTGTTGTTGCCTGCTTTTCAATGGTAGAAATCTGGCTGTGGAGAATCTACAACCAAAAGTTAATGTGAATAAACTCAGCACAAGTAACTGATGAATATGACAGGGAGTGACCCAGATCTCTGAGCCACACAGATAGACAGGCAACACTCCCCACCCTTCAGGTAGCTCAACACCTGCACTCAGATAACAACAACTGAGATGCTTTGGGAAAGAACCAAACTGCCTAATTTTATCATTTTACTTTTCAGTGCCAAGCTTTCTGATATCCAGGCTCATTATCTGAAGCCAACTCTTCAGTACAAGTCCAGGTAAGGGAACATTTTGGTAGTCAAATGTTGATTGCGGTTAATAGCTAAAATTAAATAAGGTCATGAGAAGTTCGTAAAATAAACCTTGCCATCAACAAAAGCTAGAGATGGCTCTGCTGGGAGGGACCACCATGCTCCTGAATTCCACATGGAATGCTCAAGTTCAACAGCAACTTGTGCTCGTTTTCTAGGCTGTTGAGGGTCAGGCAGGATGCAGAGATTTATTTTAAAGGAAATCGTACTGAAGTGCATCTTTGTTGCTTCAGGGGGGTCTCTGCTTAGTCCTCAATGGCAGTGTTTCATTCTTTTTCTTAATTTCCCACACTACTCCCAGCCTCCCCCTGGCCACTTTGTTTTTTGCTTGTTTTTGTCAACATTTTCCCGTCACCACTTTCCCCAGCCCCACCTACACACACCTCCCACCCTCAATCCTTCCCCCATTTGAGTGTTTCATTCTTTAAATTCCTCGCCAGTAAGTAGGACCTGCCATCTTCTGCTGAAAATGTAACAATGTCTGTGGAAGACACAAAAGGTCAAATCTACAATTCAGGGGTTCTGGCTCTGGGTCATTATGTCCTGGTGAACTGGCTATATAAAATAACAAATACCCAGTGGTCTCATTATTCAGTAGCAGAAATGCCTGACGCTAGGACTCTTCCCTGGCTTTCCTTTCCTTTTTTTGTTTTTTAAATTATCCGAAAAGCGGAGATTAACAGAATGAAATGACTATATCTGGCATAGACATTATTGAATCTCTACTCAAACGCTGTGACATGCACCATTTGGATCTCTGACTATTTCTAGGTCTATCTTTGACTGTGGCCGAATGATTAGTGTTTAAAATGAATAAGTAGATGTAGATTTGACTCTGTACAGAAAAAGGCAAAGGTCACCTTCCCAAAACAGTTCTCGGAATAGCCAAATACCAAAAGCCCACCCACCTCACCCTGGGGACAAACGAAACAGTGGAAGATCAAACTTTTTACTTCAAATAATGGATAAGGAATGCATACCCATGTTTCTTTTCTTGTGTCAGGTGCGTTTTCCACGAATATGACATGAGTAGCTGTCAGATACAAAGTACCTAGGGCTGCTTTTTTAGAAGATATTCGGTCTACCAAGCGGACATTTTCAACCTGCAAAAATGAGTTTGACAGAGCTATAGTTAAAGCATAAGAGCAAATCCATGATAATAAATAACAGGATACTTAATCCAAAATACAATTCTGAAACTTCTCCCAATAAGAAAAACCAAAATTTGCCCCTTACTTAGGTCACAGAATATGAATCTGCAAATCAAAAGATAAAAATTCACCAATTACTTAAATATACTCTTAAATGCACTGCAAAAGATTTACAGACCCTATTCTTTGAGGTTGTCCTTTCTGTGTTTTAAATAAGTCAGCGATTTCATTTCACTGTAATTATATAATTCTAATTTAAGGCAGGAAATGTGTGCATCAAAGTTCTGAGTTTACACAATTTATACGCGTGCACACACACACACACACACACACACATATATATATGATCTCGAGATCCATCCAGAGAAATCCAGTCATTGTTAATATAACAAGAACAGTTTACGTGATACTGATGTAACCTGGCAGCCGAGGAGAGTGGACTGGAATGCACATGCGTGAACAGTGACAACTTCACTGTACTAGTCAGTGAGGGTAGTAGACGCCATTGAGTGAGCATGTTGCATTAAGCTTGAACATTCCTCCACGGAAACTATTCGGATGATTCAGAAGGCTGCAGCTATGGGCAACTGCTGATTGGCAGCTTCATCATGACAATGCACCTGTTCATGCATCATGTCTCGTATAGAGCTTTTTTGGTGAAACATCAAATCACCCAGGTGACTCAGCTCCACTACGGCCCAGATTTGGTGTCCTGTGACTTCTGGCTTTTCCCAAAACTAAAATCACCTTTAATAGGGTAGAAATTTCAGATCATCAGTGAAATTCAGAAAAATATGGAGGAGCAGCTGAAGGCAACTGGGAGAACTGTGTTAGGTCCCACGGGGCCTACTTTGAAGGGAACTGAGGCATCATTGTCCTAAGTATGATGTTTCTTATATCTTGTATCTTCTTCAATAAGTGTCTCCATTTTTCATAGTATGTGGATAGATACTTTCTGGACATACCTTTGTATACCTAGGAATGGAATTGTTGGGTCAGATGGCACTCTTTCTTTAACCTTTTCAGGAACTCCCAGACTGCTT